>JANTPZ010138388.1:0-15158 GCA_025593235.1 Vachellia pachyceras
GTTGGAGGAAATTGATGTCAACTTCTTTCTTCATACACTTACATAATCTTATTCCTAAACCAATTTCCATGCATTATTTGATTCAAAATCACCTCTTCATCGTCAAAACATAAATTGGACAGAACCTCCCCTTATTTTTCTTGATTCCAAAATCTCATACAATCAACAAATAATAAAAATACATACACCAATCTACTCCTTATCATGCAAGAAGTGATTGGCAACCAACTATTTCCTCTAAATCCCTCTCTTTCTCATCTTCACTCTTGAAGAACCCTAACTTTCAGCACCCAAAAATAGGGCTCAATCCAAAAATCTAAACCATTAGAAAGGTAGATGAGGTTGCAAGGATTAAGAAGAGGTATAGAATTGTATGAAAGAAGCTTTTACCTTGGATTTTCTTGTGATTTTTGCTCCTCCTTCTCTTCAATGGCATCACTCTCCATCTCTTTTCTCTTACGTTTTTGATGTGAAAATGGCTTGAGAAGATGAGAAAAATCTGACTTGATGAAACTTAAGGTTGATCCAAACATCCTTGAAATCTTAGGTTGATATAATGGCTAAAAACTTTCCACCACCACTAACACTTTGTGGCTTTGCATTGGTTGTCATTAATGGCTGTAATTATGGTGAAAAATATGGTTAGGGGCTTAGTTACATCAATCAAATCAATTACCATTCGGTTACTTCATCTGGTTATAACTTATACCGGTAAAAGTAACTTCATTCCGGTAAATTTTTCTCTATTTTTCTTGAGATGTTTTATCCCTCTTTTAATCTCCCAAAATTACTTACTCATATGGCGAAATATTTATCCCATAAATGCCACTTGAAATCATCCAAATTCAACAGGGTTACTTTACCCTGTCAAAACCCCTGAAAAAATATGCCATCAACGGGTAATTGAGTTTTAGGGCATTAAAAATTTCTAGAATTTTCACTAATACTATAGCCCTTTTCCTTTTCTCAATTTACCTCCCGGAATGTTTGTAATTAATTTTAGAAGAAAATTTCATTTCCAAGGTTTTCAGGTTTTTCCCTCCATTCTAGGAAATTGCCTTTATCGTATAATGGGCAATAATTTTATAAAATACTATAAAATTCACTTTATTTTTCTATGCCCTAAACTCAACTGATTAAGATCTCCTGATACCGCAAATAATTATTTTCAGCTGATTTTCTTTGAAAATTCTCTAGAAAAAAATCTAGGCTGAATTTCAAAAATATGATGCCCACCGTTTTGATCATTGAGTTCTGCTCTGTCTTTTGGGCATCTGTAATTTTTCTGATATTTTGGTCAACTTTGACTTTGACTTTAGTCAAATGAGCAAAATACTCCTGCATTTTCTCTCAATTGCCCAAAATACCCTTACTTTTACTAATCTTTCAAAATGCCATTTTTTTACCCTTACATTTTCATGTATAAATGACATTTGGGTCCTTCCCAAAAGGTTACCTATCCTTCCATTACTCTAGGGCAAGCACGCTTTACTGCGAAGTTCTTAAATAAACTCAAACCATTAAGGCCTAGTTAACCTTAATCTTTTCGACCCATTACCTTTCTCTTTTTCTGTACTTTCCATCTCTAAGCCCTAGTTCAACTCCTAATTATCGGTTTGACCTCTATTTCAATTTACAGAAAAAGCATGGATATTATATATTCTATTACCTTTAGTTTTCTTGAAGCTTTTTCCTCTTCCTCTTGGCAAAAATAGCATCACTTCTCGTCTCTCCAAGCTGCCCAATTTCGTTTAAATGAAGAAGAATAGAGGAATTTTGGTTTAATAAAACCTCTTCACAAAATTTTGGATGGCCAAGATTTGATCTTGAATTTTTACACTTGATCTGATGGCCTGAACTTCACCAACACACAAAACACCTTCCTAGCTCTTATTAGTTGCCATCAATGAGTGAAACTAATGGTTAAAATACATAGTTACACAAAATGAATCAGTTGCAATCCAGTTACTTGATCCGGTTACAACTTATACCGGTAAAAGTAATTTTATTCTGATAAACTTTTATGCGCATGTGGGGATAACTTTTATTCCTATTTTAATCTCCACATTTCACTTACTCATATGGTGAAGTATTTATCCTATAAATGCCCTTGGAAATCCTCAAATTTCAACAAGATTACTCCACCCTGTCAAAATCACTGAAAAACGGCTATTGACCAACAATTGAGTTTTAGGACATTAAAAATTTCAAGAATCTTTGTAACACCTCTTATTTATCCCTCTTAGTTTACATTAGAATGCTTTGGAACCAATTCATGGCCTCAAGTAACTCAAATTGTCAAAATGGACTAGATTGAAAACTTTCATTTTTAAGAAAGTTACTATTCACAGTTATTAGGGCCAAATTTGAAAATTCATAACTAATTCTAGAAAAATCCAAACTAAGTGGTTCCAACTTCTATTTGAAGATTACAAATTATTTTATGAGGAAAAAAATACTCATTTGAACAGTAACTTATCCATTTGGTACAGATTAATTCGTGAAAAAGTACTGTTCATATGGTAATTTTTATTTTCCCAGGATTTTCTGTGATTTTTGAAAACTTTGGACAGTCATAAATTTCTGTACAAAATTCAAATTTAAGTGATCTTTGGATTATTTTAAAACTTACAATGTTTTCCATAAAATTTTGGTTCATTTGAAGTTCATTTACTATGTTTCCCGACAAGGTAAAGAAGGGCAAATGACCAACTTTACTTTCAACACTTAACCAAATTTCTACTCTACTTAACTTCATAACTTACCATTTTGATTTCTAAACCTTTCTTAACCATTTTAACCTTTGTAATTAAGCATTCTCAAAGCATAAACTAATTATCATAAGTCCATGATACATCAATAAGTCATATTACATAACACATTACAACATTTAAACTAAATACATAAAGTTCCTAACAAAGTCCGCATCATTATACATCAACATTTGTCTCATGCTTCAACCACTTTCTCCTTACCCTTGAGAGTGCCTCCACCTAAAAATTGTTAGTGCGAGAAAGTGAGGTTTCAAAGAAATCCCAATAGCAAAACTTTCTAACAAGTTTCATAAAATGCATGACATGTTTCATAAAAAGTATGAATGCATAAATGGAATGAATGTGCACATGGGACATGTTATGCATATGGCCATAGCACATCAAGCACATATTCACACTTCCATTCTCATAAAATAAATCATGCAAAGTTTCAATACAATTTCACCACATAAGGATTAAGTTAGAAGGTCTTGCTACCTTTACACTTTAACTTTCCTTTAATTTGCAAGTTTTCTTGACCACTTAGAAATTTATCCTCTTGCACCAAACACTTGCCTTAGGATTTCCCAAGCTTTTCTTCCTCCTTCTTGCTCTTAGATATGGCGTCTCTCTTCTCTCTTTTTTCCAGCTGCAAAAGTTGGTTGGAATGGTGGAAAAATGGAGGCAAAATTTGATTTATAAAAGTTATTAAATGGAATGGATGGATGAGATGGAATCTTAATATTCAAGGGCTAGGATCTTGCCAGATATATGACACTTTCCTTCCTCCCATTGGTCACTTAAAATGGCATCATTATGGCTGTAACTAAGGGGTTAGAACTTTGGTTGGAGTAATTAAACTGGATCCCCTTCAGTTACTTCTACCTATTACACTTTTTACCGGTAAACTTAACTCTATTCCAGTAAATCTTTTTCTACTTTTCTGAAAATATTTTCTTCCTCATTTAATCTCAATAATTCCCTCTTAAAAATATTCAAATCATCATCCTCAAATTGTCCCTTGATCCATCCAAAAATTAACAGGATTATTTTATCCTGCCAAAAATTCCTTAAAACGAGCAATTTTAGAATAAATCATTTTTAGGGCCTTATAAATTTCTATATTTTTTATTGATATTCTCGCACTTCATCTTTCCACAAAATTCCTTCCAAATTGTTCCAAATTAATTTTTGTAATAAATTATATTTTTGGAGATTTTTCAGGCATTTTTCCCGATTTTCGGGAAAATTGCCTTAATCGTACTTTGGGCAATAATTTTTGTAAATTACTATAAATTCCACTAAATTTTTATAGACTCTGGTTTTTAGTCTTAGGGAACTCCTGATACCTTAAATAAATATCTTCAACCTTAAATCTTTAAAATTTCATAATTCCTTATCCAGACCGAATTTCAACAATCATTTAAATTTCTGGTAATCAGTGAGTTTTGCTCTATTTCTTGGGCATCTGTGACTTTTTCTGGTTTTTGGTCAACGGTTTGACTTTTGACTTTGACTTTGACTTGGTCAAATGACCAAAATGCCCTTACACTTTCTCTTAATGACCAAAATGTCCTTTTACAGTCTAACTTTTCATAAATTTCTATTTTGCCCTTGACCTTTTGGCCCTTGATCTTTTGGTTTCTGAATCCTGAAGCAACTTCCCAGGAGGTCACCCATCCTAAAATTGCTCCATGGCGAGCACGCTTGACTTTAAAGTTCTTACCAACTTCCATCCACTCGGCCAAATCTGATTCTTTCGGCCTATAAATTTATTCCATTTATGAACTATCTATTTTTAAATTCTAATTCATTTCGTAATTAGCAGATTATCATTTAGATCAGTTAGCAGAAAAATCATGGATATTACAATCTTCACTGATACTCTAGCAATTTTCTTTTCCAAATTTGCCTACCGGAATGTCTGTAATTAATTTTTAAAGAAAATTCCATTTCTAGGGTCTTCGGGTCTTTTTCCCTCCGTTATGGGAAATCGCCTCTATCGCATTTTGTGAAACAATTTTAAAAATACTATAAAATTCACTGTATTTTTTAAACTCTGAACTCAACTAATTGAGGTCTCCTGATACCTCAAATAATTATTTTTCAGCTTTCTGCCCTTTAAAATTCTACAGATAGAAATCTAGGCCGAATTTCAAAAATATGACGAATCTCATTTTTGAACAATGAGTTCTGCTATATCTATTGGGTATCTGTAAATTTTTCTGATATCTTGATCAGCCTTTAACTTTTGACTTTGACCTTGGTCAATTAACCAAAATACCATTACATATTTTTCTTATTTCCCAAAATGCCCTTACTATTCTTACTAGTCTTTCTAAATTCCAATATTGCCCCCACATTCTCATGCTTAAGGACCTTCATGCCCTTAGCATTTATGTCTAAATGACATTTATGCCCTTAGCCTTTTATGCCTAATGGCCTTTTTACCCTTGGTCTTTATATCTTAATGAGATTTATGTCCTTCGCTTATATATTTAGTAATTTTAAAGCCTTAGGACTAAGTTGAATTTCTTTGGTCCATTGGCATCCTTTTTTTCTATACTTTCTATCTCTGGACCTTATATCATCCATAACTATCAATTTGGCCTTTATTTCAATTTATAGAGAAAGGATGGATATTACATTTCCCCTCCTTAAAATAAATTTCATCCTCAAATTTACACATCCGAGTTAATAACTCTAAGCTCTTGACTTTTACTTCTTCTTCTGTTTGTCTAGCACTATCTCATGCCAGATCGCTTATATAATTATGTGATGTAGGATCTTACCTTTTAGTTGGGAAAACAGGAAAGTCATGGCACCTTTAACTCATATTTGGGGGTAAGGCCAAATGATAACTATTGTTTCATGTTTGAAACATATAATACATCTCTTTAACTATGCTCCTTTAGCCATGAAGACTGACCTAATTCTCATTATTGGAGATACCCTCACAAACATATAATCTCCAACCTTAATTTTAATGGTTGTCTTCTCTTATTGGTATGAATTATTTACTAACTTGTCACATCTCTATTGGCCTATCATCTTAGCCATTATATCATTGTTTTAGAATCATGCTAATTTATTTCTTTACTAGAGCTTCTTGACCTTTACTAACTGACCATTACATTTGCAAAATAAAATCTCCAAGGCAACCTTACTTCTTACCTCGCACTGTAATGGTCATCTTATCTGGTTAGCATCATGATTATCTACTCGCGATTATATTGGAGGCTTTCAACTTTGATTTTTTAAAGCTCTCTAATACTCTTTGCTTCTTAAGCTTATCTTGCACTTTAGCTGGCCTATCTATAACTTATTCAAGACTTACAGCTTTACTCTTTACATACTTTATATTTCTCATCTCCATAATTGGAATGAGCTTATCTTGATTGACAGTCGGGCTATCTATAGAAACAATCAAGGGTACTCTCTCTCTATACCAGCTAACCATCGTGAGGAAGGCTTCTTATCTTAATCTTAGCCTCTGGTCGTCTCATTCTCTCATCCAAAAGAGCAGCGTAACGCTTACGACTCTGAGCCATGAAGGCTCTCTGCTTACTGTCAACTAGGTCTGCTATGACCGTAAGAGCTATATCGCTCTTCTAGAGGTTTATAGCCCCTTTACTGGGAGTCATTTTACTCTTTGGAACCTTTATACCATTGAGCATAAGGTAAGGCTAAGTTGTTTATCCTCAGTAGTAGCTAGTCTGATAATTCCCTGAAATTAATCATAGAAGCCTACATGTCTTCTTAGGCCTTGCTCATTCCTCTTTGCCTCTTTAGAACTTCTCTAGAATATTCTCTTTACTTATATATTTTCTATATCATCTCTCTCAGGCCACATCTCTTTTGCTACACTACTTAATATGTCATACATTGTCTGTTCTGTGCCAAATTGATATATCTCAGGATTTAATAATCGTTACTACTTTTCTTATCATTACTATAACGTTGTAGAGAGAGGACTTTTATTCTTTGCATCTTACTAGCTCATATGGTACCCAAATTATTCAAGGGATTCGGTCCCTGACTGCTATCAGATCATTTTTCTCTTTTTTCTTGTTGGGGATGGGTTGCTTCGTATGCCTTGCTTTTACTATTTACTTTCTCTTATGGGATAATATATGAAGCACACACTGGTTTTCCATTGGAGTTCTATTTGATTCCTGTCTATCGAGAATATGCTTTTCTCCCTGTCTGTCAGGAAGTAGCTCTCCTAACTATGGCAATTTGTCCCACCTAATCCTTGTCTCTCAGGATTTACTCTTCTTCTTGTCTACCATGAAGTGGCTTGCCTAACTACGGTGACTTTAATTGGCATAGGAAAAATCACCAATTAAACTTTAGAGAGATGCTTTTTGGCTAAAGCTTTCACTGGTATGCTTTATGTCGGGTAATTCCTCTTATTATTATGGTGTAACATACCTTGTCCCAACTAGGGAACCTTTTTTATTTTTCTTATTTACTAAGAAGTGGTATTTACTGATGATAATTTCATTTCTCATTTCCATACTTGGCCTGAGTGTCACACCCTTTTGTGATGCCTGAAGACATAGTGAAATATCACTAGTTTAATCTCATCACTTAAGGCATCTTTACATTCTGTATTGCTTGCCTTTATTAGTCTGGGGTGTATCATATCACTTCTATCTCTATTTCTTATCATCTATATCCTGATAAGATACCATCTGGTTTTCCTTTAGACAGCTCTTATGATCCCTTGACCATTCATTACTATGGTCATACGAGCTTTTGTACTTGCATATAGAAAATCATTTAACTGGTAGGAATAGATAGCTGTCTATGAAAACATATAATTTACTGCTGAGTATCTCTGGGCTCAGCTGCGAGAACTATTTCTTAACTATCTCTTGTTGCTATTAAACTTGGGCTGGTTCAAGTTGGGAAATCTGTTGTGGTTACTAAGGTTGTTGTTGCTGCTGCTGTTGGGATTAGAACGTACATGCATTGAAATTTAAAATTTTTTCATCCCCTTATGGATCTATCAAAGGTGTTGAGATCAAGGAGATAGAGCTATACCTTTTGGCAATTTAAATTTGAAGTGTTTCTTGCGTTTGGATCTCTTTAGGTTTCACGACCTTTTGTGTTCTTGATTTCAATCACAAGGAGTCGACGCTTCTTTGATCGCCTCCCTCTATCGGTATCCACCCGAACAATTCCCAACAATCGCAGTGTGCTAGCGCCTCTCATGTCTTACTCTCTCTAGGTGTCACATCCCAAAATTTAGATGTGACCGGCACGGACTATGAGAGATCTCACACTCTGTAAGCCTATGATCATAGATATACGCTATTCTCCAAAACACTAAGTTACATAATGTGCATTTTCGTTTCTCAAGATTTTGGCATGAAATACGCTACGTGTTATTAACATTACAATTCTTGTAGAAATTTCAGCAAAATATTCTTCAGAGGACAGACTTCTCGAAAATCTACAAGAACATGAAAATTTAAGTAACATTCGGAGCAACGCTCTACTCAAGTAATTACATATTATCCAAAAACATAGAGAAACCCCTAGATACTACCTATAGTCTACGTGGAGCTTCAAACCTTCAAAATTACATAACCAAAAGCTTATACACACACACACACCAAAAAACAGTAGTGAAAAACAGAATAGCGACTCAAACATCTACAATGAGGCTCTTCACTGCTCAACCAGAGATACAGGGTCAACTGAACTATCTGAAGGAAAAAGTAAATTTTTGGTGAATAACGTCCCATTTGTACATAATGAAACGGAAGAAACAAGTCTAATAGATTTAAATCCGATAAATTACATAATAAAAAATTTAATTTCTAAAGAATATAACCAAAGCATGCTTGGAAGTATGCAACAAATCATTTGTCCGCAAATTTTCAAATACATGATAGAATAATTTGTTTGCCAAAATCATTTTTGGAAAAATGCTTTTCAAGTCTCTCTTTTCATAGTACTTCAACAGAACGGATAGCACACGTGGACACACAGTCCACGATGATAAATAACGAGGCGCTGCTTAAGGCTACGAAAACAGGCTTGAACACAGTTCACGGGGTTAAATAACCAACAAGCATAGCTCGAGGCCAAGAAACAGGTGCAGGGATAAGCCCACAAATAACAGGCGTGAGACACTGCTTACGAATATCAGGTGAGCTCGAGATTAACCATGGTGCACCAAGGACTAACAGTACTGCTGTTAGTAACCAACATTCTATATTCAGTCCTTTCAAAAACATTTTCAAGCATGCATGAGATCAACTTCCAGGTCGCCATTAATAATAAACTATTTCGAAATAATTTGTAATAAAGATCCCAGCATAAAAAATTTACAACAATATCTCAAAACTATTATCAAGCATACATAGAGTATATATCAAAACAATTCTCAAGCATGTGTAACGCATGAAAGCATCATTTATTTATATCATCTTTATGCATGAATTAAAATTCTAAAAAATCTTTCTTTCGACTTCCACTTTTAAATACCCAGTTTAACTAAAAAAAATCTATCAGGGGTTGCCTTTCTTCCTGTCTATCAGAAAGTGGCTCGCCTAACTGCGGCGATAGCATTGGAAAATCACCATTCCAAACTCTATAGAGATACTTTTTGGCTAAAATATTTTCTGATATGCTTTCTGTTGGGTATTTCCTCTTCTCATCATAACGTAATGTACCTTATCCCATTTAGGGAACATTTCTTAGCTTTCTTACTTATTTTAGCAATGACATTTACTAATGAGAATTTCATTTCTCATTTTCGTACTTGGCCTGAGGATCACACCCTTCTGCTATGCCTGGAAACATAGTGAAATATCACTAGTTTAAATCTCATTATCTAAAGCATTTATAATTTTTGCATTACGTGCCTTTACTTTTCTGGGTGTGTCATATCACTTCTCTTCCTATTTCTCATCATCTATATCGTTATGATACACTACCTGACTTTTCTTTCGGTAGGCTCTTAAGATTTCTTGACCAATTCATCCACGGACATTTCAACTTTACAATTTATTCTCATTGGAATCTTTCATCATATAAAGATTTAAGCCTATTTACTAGCAGAAAATTCATCACGAAGTATCCTCAAACTCCGTTGCTAGTACCATGCCTTTATTGCAATTAAACTTAGGCTGAATTAAGTTGGGAAGTCTATTGTGGTTACTAACATTGTTGCTGCTGCTGCTGTGTCTATCATAGTCTCTATAGCTTACTCGTAATAATTATAAAGCCTTTCAGCAACTTTAGTACTTCTGGTACCATCTACTTTCTAATTTCATTAGAAAATTTACCACAATTTATCAACATTTGTCCAACTCATCCTCATACTTTACTATCGTAAAATACAGCTCAAATTACATTTCTGCATCATAACTGTACTTTAAATGTTCATACTTTATGCCTTTATTTACCTCTGGCATTAGAATCAATAAACAGAATCTCATTCTCTCATGTCTCTTTGTTCTATACTCTTTTGAACTTCTGGATGATTCTAATATATAAAAATTTATCTCTGCTAACATGTATTTTGTCCAGCATACAATCATAACCTAGCTCACTAATAGCTTAGGATGTATAATAACTTCAAATGCCACTGGACAAGCAGAGATCCTTTCCTTGTTCATCTCTTCTATCTCATTTAGTATTCTCCGCCTCAAAGAAGACTTTAGAGAGATATAACATCTATCTTTGAACTTAATTATTCCCTCAGTGGTTTCGTTCAATTCTTTAACTTCTTCTTAACTCATCTGAGTCTCTAAGTTCGGGATGAACTTATCCTCTTACTAAGCTTCCCTAATTTCATCATCTATATCATTGAGGATTTAAGTGATTCAGTATCTATCAGGCTTTATCTATAACTGATTCAATATACTCCAATTTCAGAGGTTCTCTTTTAATCTCTGTTCTTTCATCATCATCATCATCATTATCATTATGGCCACCTGCGCTGTCTTCGTTCTTAGTGTATCGGCAATTACATTTTATTTTACCTGGATAATACTTTATAATGTAGTCATAGTCTTTAAGCAACTCCATCTAGCGTCTTTGTCTCAAGTTCAACTCTTTCTAATATTGCAATTGCTTGAGACTTTTAAAATCATAACATAGCTTGATGGTTGCTCCATATAATTAGTGCCTCCATATCTTTAGAACATAATCTATCGCTGCTAGCTCAATATCATGCGTGGAATAATTCTCTTCATAAAACTTTAACTGTTGTGAGGCATAAACTACTACTCGACCCTGTGCATGAACACGCATCCCAATCCGTGCTTACTAGCATCAATGTAGACCACATAGGTCCTCTAGGGATCTGGGATCACTAGTATAGGCGTCGAGGTTAGCTTTCTCTTTAACTCTTGAAAATTGACCTGACACTCTAATCCCACGAAAAAGAATGGTTCTTTCTAGTGAGCTTAGTCAGCGGCAAGCAAATCCGAGAAAAGTTCTGTATAGAACATTCGTAATAATTTGCTACGCCCAAAAAGCTCATGACTTCGGTTACTATCCTAGGCAGATTCATCTCAGTACTACCTTTACTCGGTGTAGTCTACTGCGACCCATTCTGAGAGATCACATGCTTTAGAAATTTCATTTCTCTTAATGTCCTAGGCCGATTCTATCTCAGTACTGCCTTTTCTCGGCGTAGTCTGCAGTGACTCCTTCCTGAGTGATCACCTATCCTAGGAGTTTCACCTTTGATAATTAGAACTTACTGAGCTTAGCGTATAAATATTTTTTCTTTCAAAACTGTTAATAAAATTCTCAGATGCCTCTTTTATATTCCTCTAAAGATCTGGAGTACACTATAACATCATCTATAAGACTATGACAAAATGTTCCAGGTATTGCCGAAATACATACTTCATATAGTTTATAAAAACTGCAGGGGTATTCATCAAACCAAAGGGCATTCCTATAAACTCATAATATTCGCATCCAATAAGGTAAGCCACCTTAAAAATATCGCCAATTCTAACTCGGAGTTATTGATAGGCTGATATAATATTCATCTAGAAAAATACCTTGTTTCCTCTTTAACATCGAGTCTGTTCCAGGTACTAGATCCATAGCAAACTTCCACCTCATCTCTGGAGGTAATCCGCTGATATCTTTTTGAAATGCATCCAGGAATTCTCCAACTAACAGAATATCTTTAAGGGACTCTTTAACTTCAATCTCAACTGAGGAGAAAGTCCCTATTGCCCTTCTTGCAATTAATCAAGCTCAAAGGCCTCTCTGACCCTTTATATTTGGCTAAAATCTTCGTCTTCGAGGAGAAAGGTAATTCTGTAATTAACGGGTATTCAATTCTGGGTTACGCTCAACAAAAATCAATTTGCGGCAATTGAATTTCCCGTAAACTATCTCCTCTTGACAAACTTTGCATTTTATACTATGATGTTTTGGTTGCCATTATATCTCACTTGAACCTCGAGATGATACTATCATAGTAGATCTTGATCCAGATGAAGTGTATTCGGAGTTCTCTTCTTCTACAGGAAGCTCTCCCTTCAGTACAGGTATCTATACCGGGCTTACGGGTTCAGGACAATCCGATCCAGCTATTATGTCTCCCTAGCCCATCTGGATATAAGCCAACCGAAACCCTCGTCCATGCGGAGCAATATGCTCACGGAGTCCTCGGGTGTTAGTATCCAGGATGTGCCATAGTGAAACAACTGGACTTTCATATCCTTATCCCCTGAATCTTCTGGTAGTTCTTGTGCTAGCTCCTTCTCTTTCTTGAACACTTCATTTAAATTCTAAAATGATTCCATCATATTGGAACCAATCTCTAAAGGTTCCTTCTTATCATGTTCTTCTAATCACATTCATTCATAAGCTCATGAATATCAAACATAAGCTATAACTGTCTAACATATGTTCATAAGAGACAACCAATGCATAATACATCATTTAGCTAATGACATATCAATTTCATAGGCATATTGAATAAAAGTGCAACATTTATCAAATACCAATGCACAATTATTCCAAACTAATCCCATAACCTGGCTCTGATACCAAACAATGTGACACTCCTTAACTTAACCTTTAACTTCACTAAAAAGTGATTTGGAATAAAAAACAAGCCTCATTATGATCAAAGGGTCCAAAAGTTTCAATTTAAAAACTTTCAAGCTTTTGAAAGTTACTATTCACTGGTTTTAGGACCAACTTTGAAAATTCATAACTAATTCTAGAAAAATTGAAATTGAGTGCTTCCAATTTATATTTGAAGCTTGTAAGTTCCTTAATAAGGTAAAAATACTCACTGAGTCATTTACTTGCCCAAATGATACAGTTTAATTCGTGAAAATGTACTGTTCATTTGGTCATTTTTCTATTTTCCCAGGTTTTTCAGTGATTTTCTTCAAAATTTGGGACTTAATAACTTTCTGTAGAAAACTCCAATTCCAGTGTTATTTGGCTTGTTTTGAAGCTTGCAACATGAACTATTTTTAGGTAAAGTTTCATCTCATTTGGAGTTCACTTGCTCTGTTTTTCGACAGGCCAAAATTAGGGGTTTGGTTAACTTAACTTCAACATTTAACCAAACTTTTCATTTCCAAACTTTAACATTTGAAACCCTAACTTTTACTTCTTTCTTAACCATGTTTAATCATGTGATTAGGGATCATTATCCATCCCATATTAGCCAAACATTCATAGGGTTACATCACATATTACATACCATACATAAATTTCAATATGCTCATATCATTACAACATAGTTCCATGATCAAAATCATGACAAATTCCTTGCTTTATGCATCTATCTCCTTACCCTTTGATGAACTTGTACCTAGAAATGGTTAGTGGGGTTAGTGGGGGAGAGTGAGATTTTGGGAAAATCTCAATAGCAAAGCTTACTAACATTCATGAAAAGTTTGCATGACATGCTTTAAGTTCATAACATAAGCAACAAAGTCAAATTGTGTACCAAGCACATATTCAATGCATATGGCCGTAGCATAATGTTACTCATAAACACATTCAACGATGTCATAAAGTCATGCGCATCATTAGAATAATTTCACATGTTAAGTAAGGTTAGAAATCTTTGCTACCTTAAGACTTTACTTTTTCCTTAGCTTGTCCTTGGTTTTGTAGCTTATCTTGATCACCTTGGAAATCACCCTCTTGAACAAAATTCTTGCCTACATAATGGATAATGTAATGGCCATTAAACATGAGCCATTTCTAATGCAAGAACAATGTAAAATCTCCCTTAACCATTTTCTTGAATTTTCTAAACCCTAGAGACTTAAACTTGTCTCTAACTTTTTCTAATGATTCCATAAACTTGGGACCACTTATACCCTACACAAAAACTCATTTTGGATCCATTGGAGTCATCAAAATAATTCATCTCCATGCAGAACCAGGTCTGGCCGAAATGCTTCCCAAAATTCCTCAACATGAAATTTTCAACTTTCAATCATTCTATCATTGGTTTCATGTTTCCAAACCCTCATTCATGCATGGGAAAACATGATTCTAACTCTTACATATCAAATGGAAAATTGGACAGCACCTCCCCATATTTTCATGATTTCCCAAAGTTGCAAAAATCACAAAACATCTCAACCAACATCAATACTATCATCAACATGCTTCTTTCAACAAGAGGAAGCATTTCCAACAATTAATTAGCCTTAAATCCCTCTCTTTCTCACTTTTCTCTCAAGAACCCTAAGTCATGAGATTGAGAAAAGAGAGGCTAAATCAAAATTCTAAACCATGGAAGTGGAAGAGGAAGTTGCAAGGATGAGATTGGTATATGTTTCAAGGTAGCAATCTTTCTTACCTTGAAGATCCACCAACTTTCCCTCTCTTCAAGCTCCCAAAAATGGCGTTTTCTTCCTCCCTCTTGGCTGCTGGAATCTTTCGTGGAATGGGCTGGAGAATGAAGGGGAATTATGCTTTATTAAATCACCATTTAATGAATTAATGGCTAGGATCTCATCTTGTAAGTTAAAGTAGATCTAAGAGTTTAGATTAAGCCACTTAAGGGCCACTTGTCATGCTCTTATTGGCCATCATAAAGTGCTCATAATGGCTGTAAAAATATGATTCCCCTTTGGTTACTCTAACCAAACTAGATCCCATTCGGTTACTTTTACCGATTACACGTTTTACCGGTAAACTTAACTTTACTCCGGCAAATCTTTTTCTACTTTTCTGGAGATATTTTCTTTCTCATTTAATCTCCATAATTCCATCTTGAATATAATAAAATTATGATTCCCAAAATACCCTTTAATTATCTCCATTTTTACATGATTATTTTATCCTGTCCAAAATCCCTGAAACGAAACAATCGGAGAGCAATTTTCTTTTAGGGCCTTGAAAAATACTATATTTTTCACTGATTCTCATGCCCTT
>JANTPZ010138390.1:3379-68907 GCA_025593235.1 Vachellia pachyceras
CTAAACACCATATTACCATAAATTCGTCAAACTCTAGCTCAAAACACATATAACTTCAAGTACAACTAAACTAAACCAATTAAATCTCTTTTCTAAACACCATATTACCATAAATTCGTCAAACTCTAGCTCAAAACACATATAACTTCAAGTACAACTAAACTAAACCAATTAAATCTCTTTTCTAAACCATACAATATTTAAACTCACTTTGATGGATCAAAACTTATCACTTGCATCTTGAAATCCCTACAAAATCTAATTATCATATATATATATATATATATATATATCATATAATAAAAAATATGTGTTAAGTTTAATTGATTTTGTTATTTTTTTTCTCATATCAATAGTATAAGTGATTATTTTTTATGGCAACAAAGTCATTAGTTAAATATTATAATTATTGTCCTTTTATGTTTTATGTTGAAAAGTCACTTTTTAGACGATGTTCAAAAAACAGGATCGAATCAGTTGCTTCAAATCGGAAATTAGTGAACTGATCATTTGTCCAGTTTGGTTCTCCCCTTGAAGTTGAAGCTTTTTGAATATATAAGAACAAATTGGACTAAACCAGGGTGGCTCTGTAATAACTCAGGTTCAAACTCCTCCCTTTCACGTCCACGACACGAAACGAAGTCAGTAATAGGCATTTTCCATGATTAGCATTGGAAATAATCATTTTGTTGGGCTTTTCTGATGCGTTACAAAGCCTTGCATAGTGTGGAAAGTTTGGTAGTTAGGACTGCATCATTTTGTTGGGGTAGTGACCATTCAACTGCGGAGAGGAGGCGATGGCAGTAGGCTGATTTAGCTTGCAGGACGATGTTAAAGTGAAGATGGGGATGCATATTTACACTTTCAATCAACAAGTTTACAAGTCATGCTCTAAAAAAGTAGTTATGGCATATTTACACATTCAAATCTTTAAATAGGTCTAGATCTTTCCTTTCTTACAAACAGGTTTAGCCAAGCTAAGTTGTAACTGATCGGGCCAGAAGTATTTAACAGACTGTGTCATATGTTTTCACATATTTCTGTGGCTCGTATAGATTTCGATGAGAGGTAATGTAGCCTCGACCTCATTACACTAATATCTCATACCTATTTAAAATACATTTTTTTAATCTGGCAATTTATGAAATTTGGTTTTTTTTTTTGATATTTGGTTTGATATTCTTGAGGTCGAGGTGCAAATCCAATGATGAAGCATTTACGATTTGTCTCTAGCACCATAAATGTTTTCTTATTAGGTGCAAGAAAAGCACATAAAGATTCAAAAGTAGACCAAAACACACACAAAGATTCGTTGATTTGAAAATAGGATAGAAAATCATAAAATTTTCAATTAGTCCTCATGTTCTCTGATCTTACAAGTTTCCCAAGTGAAAATTTTTCTCTTCCCCTATATGAGATATATCAGGTTCACATGAAGACAGTTTTTCAAATAAAAAAAAACAATTATTGATATCTAATCCAAGCCATAAAAAAAAAAAGAATTTAAGCATTCCACCTTATGCTTAGATTACCAAATTGAAAGAGAAAGAAGGTAGAGATTAACAAATTAGAATATATTGATCCACTCAATGCATATAATATTTATTTGTTAATTACAATATGAATAAAAATCAACTACTTAGTCTGAATTGAATGGTTGTAGGCGATCATTGCTATGTAGGGAACACAAAGATACAAATTTGAAAAGGCTCTCCTCCAATAAGGGGAACACAAAGAGAAAGTGCATTTAATTTTTCTATTAGTGTAGAATTTGACCAAGACGGGGTGAATTGGTCACTTTAAAAATTAAAATCACAAAGCACAAAATTAAAATGAAGTAACTGGAGAGTAGAGGGAAGATGAACACGAGTGATTTATGTAACACATTCCTTAGCATGCTTTACTTTATATTAGAAACTGGTTATGAACCACTTATGTGCCTTTGAAATACTTAAAATGGCCAAACAAATAAAATTTGAAAATTTTGGACTGAAATACTATTTACTGGTCACTATTCACATGGTAAGTTTAGATTTTTGGCCAACTTTAAAAATTCATAACTAATTCTAGAACAATCGAAATCAAGTTGTTCAAGTCTCTAAATAAAGCTTATGAAGTCTGTAACATCCTTATTTTTGGGACTTAGTTAATTGTTGTTAGGTCTTAAATTAGTTAGAGAATAAAATAAATTAGGATAAAAAATCAAAATCAAAATTATTTATTTTAAAAATGTATATATATGGAAATATCTCCTAAAAAAGAGGAAGAAAATAATTAATTATTTATGTGTAAACTTATTTTATTATTAAAATAAGTAATAAAAAAATTGTCTGAGTAAATAATTTTATTAAAAATATTATTTACATTTTTTTAAAAAATATATACAATATTATTTTATTTTATTTTATTTTTTTTTAAAAAAACCCTAACCTATCTCTATTTAAAGCCCACTCTCCTCGTCCTAACCCTAACTAGCGCTACAGTAACCGCAGGCTTCGGTACCGCCGCATACTCCCAGGTTCTCTTCTTTCTTCCATTGTTTCATTCGTTGGTTTTCATTACTAGAGAAAAGAAATATACCTGTCTTGTCAATCTTTTCTTCTATCTTCAATATGTTAGTTAATCTTTTCTCAAGCTTTTCCCCTTGAAACTGAAACGTCATGTTAGCTACCAGACTTGAAAATCTTAACTCCCCTTTTAGACACCTTTCACATCACTCCATCTTTTACCTCACGCTTGATGTAACTATTTTGTATATAGAAGGTTGTAGATGATTGTAATATGGTGTAGATGCATTTTTTTTTCTAATATATATATAATACATATATATATGGGTATATATATATATCTCTATGTACAAGTATATTTAAAAGCATTACATTTTTTTGTACCAAACACATCTTTTTAAAGTTAAAAAACAAAAGGAAAAAAAACAAAGAAAGGAGAAAGGAAAGGGAGGGTCACTGTGTGTGGAAATGTGTTGTGTATGTGAGTTTATAAGTGTGTAAATGTAGATGTTTGTAGGTGTAAAGTGGGTGAAGGTCAATGGCTAGTTGTAGAGCATTGGACTCTTTCCTTACATCATTTTTTTTCTACAAGTTCGGCTGTAGATGTGAATGCTTTGTATGCAGGAGGTAGTTGTTTTATTGGGTTAATGAAATAAAATTATATATAAAAAGGACAATGAGATGAAAAGAAAGGATGGTACGAGCATAGGTATTAGTGTAAGGGGTGAGAGATGGTGGCATTTTAACAATATATATATATATATATATAATAACTTGTTTGATGATGATGATAATAATAAAGGGAAGAGTTGAAAGCCACGGTTGTGGCATGTCTGAAGCATACGTATATAGTAATATATTTTATATAATAAAATATATATAATAATATATATTAGAAAAAATATATATATAGTAATATATTATTACACGTGTTTTAAGTATGTAAAAAAAATTTATAAAACATATTGTATGATATAGAAGAATATTTTACCTCATATGAATAAATAAGTCAGTTTATAATTTTTAAAATATATATATATGGGTGTAAAGGGTAGTCTTAGGTATTTAGATTATTTTTGAAGTAACTTTTAGAATAGGTTAATTAGTATATTGATATAAATTATTATGTGTCATTTTTATAGATTCTCGTTGAGAATTTTGAAGTGTCTTTTGTGTGTGCTTATACATAAATTTGGGACCTGCAGGTAACTCTGAATATTTTTCCATAGTTTGTGAACTGCTTATGATTAAATTGTGATTGAATTATGTTTTATGCATTTTTGGATTGAATTATATAAATGCAACTATTTAAAGTTTCAATATATTTTAGCATGAAAAATTGTTATAATTATCATGGCGGTTGCAATGTGAATGGGTTGGAGCATGGAGGGAATTGATGTATGATAAGGTTTTTATCACGTAATAAGCCATCACTCGGTGGACAGTGGATGGCAATTGTTAGGGCCCCTTTACCTGTGTCTTTCCTTTGGCTAGGATTGCATTGGAATTGTAGGACATGTGACACCTCTTTGGTTTTCTTTTAAGGAGGGGAGCCATAGTCCAGACTTGAGCTCTATACCTTTGGCCGGGTGTATCTTAAGAAACTGGTGAGCTTTTGAGACAATCCAGTCACATGGATAAGTGTCTGTTGGACCATGTGTTAGCCTATGGCTCCAGTCAGCGGAATTAGGATGGACGATGTTATAAGGGTGGTTGCATATTACATTGTTATGCATTATTTGTGATGATGATTGTTATTTGCATAATTATGAAAGAAAATATGAAATTGTTTATATTAGGTTTATTGTATATAGACATAAATGTATTTTGTAAATCAGTTCTTCCTTTTTAATTGTATGTCGTTTGCTTGTGTGTGGTAGAAACTTTTAGAGTTACTGGGGCGTGGAATCTTACCCCGTTATATTAACATTTTCAGGTGATTGTTCTAGTAGGCAGCAAGGGAAGGCACCTATGGAGTGAGCCTTGTTGGCTCTTTTGTGCCCTTAGGCACATGCTATCATCTTGAATTGCCATGACTCTAAGACTTCCGCATTTTATTTTGATGTACTTTGATATTTTGGGAGGATTTGGATTGCAATTTGAATGGTGTTTTTTGGTTGGATTCATGATATGATTGAACAAATCGATATTAAAAATCCTCTTTTATTGTATATGGCAAAAATTTCTTTGATCATTTGGTTAAATTTTTGGGGTGTTACAAAGTCCTATATAAGGGAAAAATATCTCCTTGACCAATTTCATGATCAATTAATACAATTTATTGCGTGAATAAACACTGTTCATTTTGTCATTCTTCCATTTTCCAGCTTTTTCCCTCAACTTTGGAAAATCATAAATTTGTATCTACACATCCAAATTTAGTAAAATATGACTCATTTGAAATCTTGGAATGTGTAGTACTTAACTAGAAAATTTCATATCAATTGGACTTCATTTGCTATTTTTCACTGTTACTTCAAGTTTGTCTCTTGTTAAGAGCTTTGGACCCCTATTCAATAACTTATTTGCTTGGATCCATTTCTTGCATATTTCCATTTGGTATAGCTCTACCTCACACTTAACACATTCATAACATAAGCACTTAATACAAGCATTCGCAAACTCAACATGTATTATGACACATTATGACCATTCACATAATATTATCATTCCTTGCTTTCTTGAACTTTAGGGATCTTCCTCATGCTCCTTCCACCTTGCCTTTATCCTTTCTTGACTTTGACCCTAGGCATGTTAGGTAATTGGGGAAGAATGAGATTCTTGGAATCTCAATAGCAAATATTACTACCACATGCATGATCATCATTTATTTTTTATCTAGCTATGCATGAATATAAAATAATGCATTATGAAAATACTTTGCACATATCCGTGACATATATATCATAAACAGAACTTTACATATTTGTATAGCACATAAAGAGCATATAAAATAGCATGATGAATAAATAACAATCAATGAACATATTAAGGTAAGGGTTAGTAATCTTGCTACCTTGATTTCTCAACTTTTGCCTTAACTTTGTTGACTTCCTTCTTTTTCTTTGAAAGGTTTCCTTTGTCACTTAAAATCATACACATATCACAATGCATTTGGAATCAAAATTAAGCCATAACCATTACATTAAAACTCACTAAAACCTCCCAAGACTCCTCTTGAACTTAAAGGGTCCTTAAACCCTTAATTTTGACAAATTTGTTTCTAATGCTTCCAAAATTGTTCTCTCACTTAATCTCTACATAATTTTGCCTTCTAAACTCAATGGAAGCATCAAAATCATCAAAATCACATTATTTCCTCAAGAACCAGGTTTGGACGAAAATATGTACATTTTCCAAAATGGATTTTTTCAACTTTGCTTTCTATACACTTGCATAATCTTGTTTTTAATCCATTTCCTAACCATTATTTATCACAAAAACATTTATCCATGATCAGCACCTCCGCTTATAGAGTTCTATGCCAAAAATCCATGCACAATTCAAATCAACACAAAACAACCATCAATAGGTTCCAAATTATGCATGGAGTTGTTTTCTAGCAAATCTTTCATCTAAATCCCTCTCTTTCTCACTTCTGACTTCCTCTCTTCAAAATCAAATAGTTCCAGTAGCCATAATCCACCATGAAACATATAAATATCCCTATAGGATTGAAGAGAAGAAGCTAGAGATCATGAAGATTTTAAGTGAAAATCACACTTACCTTGAACTTGTATGGAATTTTCTTCACTTTCTCTTCCTCTTGCACTACCTCTTCTTTCTTTTTCTCTATGTTTGAATGGATTAGAGGCTGCAAATGAACTCTTCAAGAAGTCTTGAATCCCTTAAACAAATCTACACACTTAAGTTACCAAAAGGCCCTTCAACTTTGGTATAATTACAAGATGTGTTGGTTAAATCTTGGCCATTGATTTTAGTCATCTTACAAGTGGACAAATCTCATGAATAAAGAGTATGATCTTGCCATGTGTCCATGTGACTCACACTTGTGATGTCATGGCTTGTGTCACCCATATGCTAAATTAAAATGGTAACAAGTATCCTTGGATCTGATATAACTTACACTGATTAAGTAACTTTGTTCTAATAAATTCTACAACTTGTTTGGGATATTTTACTTCTCTTTTGGTCTTCAAATATGTTCCTTATAAGTGGTATGTAACATTTATGGCAACTTTACTTTTTGGAAAATTTATGTTTACATAAAGTTATTTTACGCTATCGCAACACCGATAGAGCAACTTGCCGATATTTAACTAGGTTTGAGGCCACCAAAAATTTTCAAAATTAATACTGAGATTCTCATACCTTTTCTTTTCTCAAATTGCTTCCTGGGATGTCTTTAATTAATTTTTGAAGAAAACCCTAATTCAGGGTTTTCTTGGTCTTTTTCTTCCGATCAGGGAAATAGTTTTTTTTAGTATTATTGGCAACAATTTTATAAAATACAAGAAATTCCAAGCTATTTTTCCCTACTTTGAGATCAGATGTTTGAAGCCTCTTGGTACTTCAAATATTATTTAATAAAATGCCAAAAATTAAATTACCTTTAAAATTCTCTTAACAAAAATCTAGGTCAATTTAACTAAAACCGGACCTCACATATTGATCAGTGACTTTTTCTCTATATTTTGGGTCTCTATGATTTTTTTTTAAACTTTGACTAAGTTAACTTTTGACTTTTGTTAAATGACCAAAATACCCTTACACTTATCCTTAATTACCATAATGCCCATACATTTTTCAAATTCCATTTTTACCTTTATTTTTAATAACATTCGGGTCCTTCCCATAGGGTCACCCATCATATCATTTCTCCAGGCCAAGCACGCTTAACTGTGAAGCTCTAATGAAATTCAGTACATTAGGGCTAGGTCGACTGTGATCTTTCCGGTATATTACCTTCCTCTTTTTCAGTATTACATATCTCTGTTCCCTAACTTAACCCATAATTACCGGTTTTGGCATTTATTTCAAATATAATAAAATAGGGATATCAAAATTTATCCTAGTTCGATCCTCCTTGTTGATACCTTGTTTTGATGATAACAAAATGATTTGTGTTTTTAATCTTAAAGTTCAAAGTTCAAATTCAGTGCTTCATGAAAATACTCGAGTGTTTTTGTTACCGTATCAAATAGCACTCGAGCATTGGAATTCAATGTTCCAGCACTGTGGTTTTAAAACATACGAAAAAAATCAGTGCTTTCAGTGAATACTCCAAGTATTGACCAAAAGTATTGTCAATACTCGAGCATTATGTTTTGAAAATGAAGTTTAATCTATGCTCTCAGTGAACACTTCAAGCATTGGTAACAAGTATTGCCAATTGTCACGGGCTTAGTAATTTACTTGATGAAAGCTCCGTGCGGCCTAGCAAGCTTGGCTCAAACTCAAGCTTTGGAACCTGCTAGTAAGCCTTCTAAAGACTTAACTTAGTTTGAGAACTAAGAAAGTCTAGAGAGAGAAACTAGAGAGAGATGGAACTTGGGAGAATGCTTTGTATTGCAAGGTTGCTTGGTCGCACGAAGGTTTCATCAAGTAAATTACTAAGCCCGTGACACAATGCTTGAGCATTAGGCTAAACCAGGAGTTTCAAACAGTGCTGGAATATAGTACTCCAAGTATTAGCTGACAGCAGAGCCAATGCTCGAGCACCAGGTTCATAATGCTCGAGCATTGAGGTTTTTGAAAACATTTCCAATCAACACTCCAAGCATTAGCTGAAAATATGGCCAGTGCTTGAGTGTTGAACTTTTTTTTAATACTGCCAGTACAACACAGCCAATACTCAAGCACTGGAATGGTAGTACTCGAGTATTGAGCCTTTTCCTTCAATATATTCAAGCAATACTTGAGTAAAAGCTTCCAGCAGAGCCAATGCTCAAGCACAATTTCTCAGTGCTCGAGTATTGAGGCCTTTCATAGTGTGCTAGAAGAGAATACTGTAAGCATTGAGTGAAAGCATTGGTAGTGCTCGAGCACTAGCTTCTAATGCTCGAGCATCGGGCAAAATGTTTCATTATTCACTATTACTCCTTGAAAATACTCGAGCATTCAGTCCAAGCACTTCAAGTATTCGAGTACTTCCATTTTTCACTCGAGCATTAAGTTCTTTTTTTTTCAACTCCTCACTCAAGCAAAAATACTTTGTATATCTGTGAGAAACTCAAGGACGGACCTTGAGTCTGCTGAGCTAAAAGTGAGATAAAAATAGAGCGTGTGTCACTCTGTTTTAGTGAAAAGAGAAAGGGGGAGTAGATTCCCAAATTGTACAGGCTTGTGAATCCACAATTCATTGTTAGTGGATTTGGAAATCTTAGAGGAGCTCTGAGGACTGGATATAGGTCAAGAAGACCAAACCAGGATAAATCCTGTGTTCATCATCTCTCTTCACTCTCGGAGACTTTGCTTTAATTTTATGATTTTAAAGTGTTAATTTTTTATTTGACCAATTCACCCCCTCTTGGTCAAATCCTATTCTAACACTCCTAACCTATGTCTAGTCCTCAGAGCACCTCTGAGATTTCTCAATCCGCTAACTACAACAGCAATAGACTTCTCATGCCTTTAGAATGGGAATCACACTCCTCCTTACAATTTTCGCTAAAACAAAGTCTTGCAACCTCTATTTTTCTGTACAATCTCAACCATAGATCAAGGTCCCAACCTTTAGTTTCTTATAGGTTTATAATGATGAATGGCTATATAAACTCTCTCCAAAGAGTATATATGTAATCATTGAAACACAAATAATATAATGAATGATTCACAGAGAGGTAGGTGAATGGAATAAATGTTGGAAGCTTTCAATGCGTTGTTTTCTTCTCTCCGTCTTGAATGCTTGGCTATTTATAGTTGAACGTAATAAATTAGCCAAAGAAGAGCAAGTGTCCGTTACTCAAAACTTCAATCTTTAATGCTGAACATTTAATGCTCCTGAGACTTTGTCTAAAGGTGTCATTGAGTTTCTGGATGATGAAGATTTAGGCTGCACCAGAGACATCATCAGAGAAGCCCATTCCCTATTAATGAGTCAAACTATAGTGCATTTATGAGGGCAATTAGTATGCAAAAATTCGTTACATAAATAAGGAAAGATTCGATAAAAAGCAAAGTCCGCTGTTAGACTAATAACTATTAGATAAAGGCAATACTTGAGTTCTATTTAACAAACTTGAGTGTTGGAAGAAATAGTCTGAAGAAAACATTCAATTCTATCGTTTAATCTATAGCTTAGAAGAAAGTATTGATAAATTGTCTTGATACTCGAGTACTAATGCACAATACTCAAATGTTGGCAGTAATTTTATTCGTACTTGAGTATTGGAAAGAGTATTTGAGGTAAAAGCATTCAATGCTTGAGTATTGGACACCGGTGCCTGATTTCTGTCAATACTTTTGTTATTACTCAAGTATTCAATAAAAGATTTAAAGAAATAAAAATTTTAAGAAAACTTCAACACTTAAGTATTAGATAGCAGTACTCGAGTGTTGTGAATGCTTTTATTTTTGTTGGAGTACACTTGAAAGTTAATGAACACTAGTTTTTGAAGCTCGATACTTGAATATTGAGTTTCAATACTCAAGTATTGACAACACTTCTTTTTATGCTTGAGTACTCTTAGAAGCATTATTGATATCTCAAGCTCAATACTCAAGTATTGAGTTCTAATACTCGAGTATTGGCCATACTTTTGTTTGTGCTTGAGTACTCATGGAAATATTGCATAAAAAGCTTAAGTCCTAAAGCATGACATTGGTCACCGCTCAAGCCGCTGAAGCATGGTGACCTGGACTGCTAGAAATCAGCAGCTAGGTACTCAATGGTAGCTGGGGCTAGAGGTGCTCTGCAGGCATCTGGCGCCTAAGGTGCTGGGGCCTCCTGGTCATCGGCTTCAAGCTCATCTATGTCAATGAAGGGTTGAGGATAGGGAGGGCTGTGATTGAGCTTTATTTGTATTAGTTTTCTACTTGAATTTTCAGAGTCTTAGAGTCAATTTTAGCCTATACATGACCTTTTTGTGCTTAAGTTTGATTAGGAGTTATTGATTTTGATTAATGTGATTTTGGGTACCTATGCCATGGATAAAGATTTATTGTGCCCAAATTGCATCGTGAGCAAATGATACTACCCATATTTGCTATTTCATTCCAGGAACTCCTTACAAAAGGGCAAGGGAAGCAGTTTTGGAGAAGTTCACTGCGGCATAATTCAACATTCACCGCGGCCAAAGTTCAAAAAGTCATGCAAGAACTCTCGGGTGAGGTTCGCTGCGGCGAATATCATGCAGAACTTGAATTATTACCTTAGAAGGAAAACAACTCGACCCAGCTTGATGGATCAAACCCAGGATGGTTTATTATGCTGAATTAGGGTATTTTCGAAAGAGGAGGAAGAAGGAAGCTGAGAAGTTGAAGAGAGCAAAGAGAGGAGAGCATATCATTCCCATTTCACTCTATTTCTCCAACATCCATCCATCTATCATGCATTCATCATTTCCCCCCATTTCTCCAACATCCATCCATCTATCATGCATTCATCATCCATTCAAAGCTTATTTCCATCACCCATGAGGAGCTGAACATCTCCACCTTCTTGAAGATGAAGTGAGCGGGAGTTCAAAGTGCCGAAAGGGGAGTATTTGCTTTTAATCTGTATTTACATTATGGATTACTTGGATTCCGAGTTGGACTTTGTAATTTGTGTGTAAATGCTTGGTCTCAGTTGAGCCAAACTTGGATTATTGTATATTGAGTTGTTTTGTGATTGACAAAGTAGAATGGAGTTCATTTTGCTTATTCAATGAAATCTTGTTGGTCTCTTCTATCATCCTAGTTGTGCTTGGTTTTAGAGTCAACAATGTATGGAGTTAATTTTGTCACTTTGCGATTTCTGTACACACACTAAGTGGTCTTAAGGGATTTCATGGGATGGAGTTCATTTCATGTTATTTCGGACCCACCAAGTTGTGTGGGGATTTAGAAGGAGATCATCGTATGATTCTCTGGACCCATGCGAATTGTTGGGGTTTTTTATTTTGAAAACTTAGTGCGAAAGCTGATACTTTCCCTCATCTTTTGCGAACTATGATGGAGCACTTTGTTTTCAAGAGGCACCCATCATCACACACACACACTTCTCTTTCTCAAAGCTGCCTTTACTTTCATCCTCAATCAAGAAAAATACCAAAAAGAAACAAGTTTATTTTGTAATTAGAGTAGATACATAGGATAAGTTGAATCAAACCCTGATTGCATTTGCATCACAAGTATAGACCCAAGCTAAGAATTATTGGTACGCCTTCTCGCTTCTGGAGAGAACGACCCTGGGGTTGCACTATACAACCCTTGGAAATCAAAATTAATATTCTTGATCCATTTTTAAGGCTAGACAGCGACCTAAGTTTACAATTTGTGGCTTATTACGGACCAAGCTGGAGCAAATATGATTCAAGGTAATGGCATTTTCGTAATTAAGTGGAAGTAAGACAAGGCAATGTTATTTTCGTAATTAAAGGATTTCAGAGTTAAGGATGACTGAGAACTAATTATTCAAGGTAGCAGGAGTTCTTAAACGTTAGAGAGCCGAAATGAGAAAAGTTTAGTTGGGTCATGAAGTATTTAATAAAATTATTACCCGGTATCCGGTGCAGGCAGTTTCAAAGTACGGAGAACAACAGTGCTCGAAAACTCTGAAAAGTATTTTCTTAGAAAATTAATTACGGAAAATCCGGGAAGAATTTTGAGGAATGGAAAAGGGCTAGAGTATCAGGGAAAAATATAGAAATTTTCCATGCCCTTAAGTCAAATTGGCCGTCGGAAGCCTGTTTTATGATTTTGCATGCAAATCGAGGAATTCTGATGAGTTACGAGGAAACCCGGGGATGATTAGGGCCAAGGCATGACACTACCTAGACAAGGAGGCCTAGGGAATGACACAATATGAGAGAGAAAGTCTCCGGAAAAGTAAAAAGATAGTTACTCGAGTAAAGGTCACTTTACGAAAATGGCGCCACCGGATCAAGGAACTGGATAGTCACGGAACAAGGTAGCCAACCAGGATTTTAGGGGAAGCCAAAATTCACTTTTTCACCAAGCAATGAGAATTGGACAAGTGGCACAAACTCCACCAAGTAAAGTCCTACTTGGTCCCCAAGAATCAATCTAAGCCACACGAGTTTTAAGAGGATTTGACATAAGGCAATTCCTCTCTTCTCTCTCCCTCATTTTCGTCACTTCTCTCCCTCTCTCATGGTCTGAAATTTCTCTCTTCCTAAGCCCCAAAACCGTCATCTTCAAGCTCTCAAGGAAGAGGAAGAAGAAAGCACACAACCACAAGGTAACTCACGCACACCACCGACTCTTTCTATTTCTCTACTCCTTGTAACTTCTAGTACCTCTTTTATGGTTGATTTGCTTGATCAAAGCCCTCTCTTTGAAGATGAAAAGTTAGGGTTTCAAGGAATCAAAATGAAAAGAGAAGGCTTTTGAGTTAGTAAAAGATTGCAATTCCATTCTTGAGTAGTAAAAGCTATCTTGTTGGTTGTTGATAGTTGTTTTGGTGGTTGTGGAAATTTTTGGGAAACCCTAAGTTTTGAGGGTGAGGGTAATGCCATCTTGGCTAAATTAGAAGGTTTATTTTTGAGCTATTGGATGTATGGATAGTGGTTTGGGAGCATGAATATGCAGGAATACATGTTGAAAGTTGAAAACTCTTTCTTGCTCTCATTTTGGTTTTTTTGGCCAAGCAAAGAAAAAAAATAGAAGGGATGTGTTTTTGGTTGTTTTGAGGCTTCCATTGGCTTTAAAATGATGTTTTGTAGGGTGAAGCTGAGAGATGGATTTTAGAAGTTTAAGGAACCATAAAAACCAAGCCTTGAACTTGTAGGACTCTTAAAAACCTAATGGGGGGTTTTAGTGCGTTTTTACAAGTTTTATGACATATTGATGGTTGTATGTTTACATGAATATTATGCCATGATATTTAGAGATTTAAGACCCTCAAGAGCACACTTGGAAGGGATCCAAGAGAACTTTGGAGTTTAAGTTAAAAGGGAAGCCAAGCAAAAGTAGCAAGACTACTAACTCCTCTAAACCATTTTATGAACTTGTTGTGAACGGTGCATTATTCTATGATGTATGAACTTGTTGCTTTGTGTATGATATGTGATCTTGATTGCTATGGCCATATTCATGATAATGAAATGGTTGAATATGTCACATGTACCTTGATCATACACACATTTTGAAAAGTATTACATGCAGATTCACAAGTTTTGTTAGTTAGTTTTGCTATTGGGATTTTCAAAAATCTCATTATCCCCGAACTAACGATGTAGGTGCAAGTTCAAGCAAGGGTAAGGAGAAAGTATTTGATGCTTAAAGAAATCATAATGATATGCCTTGCTTATGGAAATTGCAAGTTATGTGTGGATGTTTAAGTTCAAATATGATTGTTGTGTTGTAACTATAAACTTCTACATGAGTGATGGTAAAAGTATGGGAATGCATAAATAATATCATTTAAAGAAGTTAGACAAAATAGGCATGCAATAAAGGAAACTCACTAGTTAAAAGAGGTTGTAAAAGATTTTACGAGAAAATCAAGTTTGCAAGTGAAAAAGGTTCCAATGGCCCTAAAACTGACCTATTTCAAATGGCAACGAAAAATAGTAAACAAGCTCCAATTGAGCTAAAAATTTTTGGTCAGAAACTACACATCCTAAGCTTTAAAATGATATAAAGTTGCAAAATTTGGATGTGTATATTAAGAGATATGATTTCCAAAGTTTAAGGGAAAAAATTGAAAAACTGGACAATGACCATTTGAGCAGTGTGGGTTTTTAGAATAAATTGATTCAAATGGGAAAGTTTTCGGGCCAATGAGTATTTTTCCCCTATAGATCACTCAATAAGTTAAATTTAAAAACTGGAACCACTCAAGTTTAATTTTTCTAGAATTAATTATGAATTTTCAAAGTTGGGCCAGAAATCAGGAAAATGGGCCAGTGAACAGTAACACCGTTTTTTTCATTTTTGAAAAATTGAAGTTCACATAAAAAGCCCAATTTGAGTTATCCAAGGCCCAAGAGTGGTTTAAAAGTGATCTAATATGAGGATATGGGGGGAAAATAGAGGTGTTACAAACAACACGAGAGAAGAAGAAGATGGAAGGTGAAACTAAAAATGAATTTCGAGTTTAAGAAGGAAACCAGGCGGGAGGGGATATGTCGTGATTTTCGCCATGGCACAAATTACTTCGGTCACGGTGAAACATTTCAGAATATGAAAGGTCGTAATGTTAGTAGTGGCGAACACTACCTGAGACAAAATCACTGGTAGCCACAAAGTTTGGCCTCGGTGAAAATGATAATTTGCCACAGCGAACAACACAGGGGAAACAAAAAAATAAAGAAAATACACAAACACAAGACTAGACACCAACACTTAATCCTAAGACTTTAACCAAAACATGAAACACAAAACTCAGATGTAGCTAACAAATCTCCTCAAGTCTCAATTACATGAAGCAAGGCTAAACAAGAAACAAGGGGATTTTATTGAAATGAAAAACAACCTATAAAGAAAGTGCAACTATTCTAATTCCTACTGGAGAGGTTCCTCCCCCACACGTACATCATTAACACTATCATAAAAGTAGCACAACCATTTGTAAAGGTAAATGACTAAGTGAGGGAAAGGAACAACTTGAATTATGGTGGTTTATGAGTATCTTCGGATCTCCCATGCTTTTCCTCATCATTTCTAATCATTCGTGCACAGGTTCTACTGGTTTCATTGAAGTTATGCATGATGTTCCTGTAAACTCAAATGAAATTCCCCCCACAGGTGTCATCATTGTTGATACAAGGTGGGGCATTCATGCACGTATCGATGAACCTAATAAAGTGTGATTGTGGCATGTAAAGCATACTGTAAACTGATGAGAAATGAGTTCATGTTTCAAGAATTTTACAGGAACATATAGGTTTATCAAAAGATTCGAGAGGGTATGATGAATCATATTCAGAATTTATTGCAAATGGTAAAAGATTTGAACATGCAAATTCATTTTCCAAATCCAAATCAACACATGCATCATCAATGGCCATATCAATAACATTAATACTCAGAAGAGAATAATCCTCATAAGGGTGCTTCATGGCTTCATATATATTAAAGTGAATCTTATTTTCTCCAACTTCCATTGTTATGCGTAATATCCACCCTTTTTTGTAAATTGAAATAGAGGCCAAATCGATAGTTATGAGATAAGATATGGCCCAGAAATAAAAGTATAGAAAGAAAAAGATGTCAGTGGACCAAAGAGACCCTGGTTAATTTAGTCCTAAGGCTTTGAAATGACTAAGAATGTAAGCCAGGGACATAATATCATTAAGTATAAAGACTAAGGGCAATATGGTCATTGGGCATAAAATCCAGTAGTCAAAAGCTGAGTTAGAGCCCATAGATGGAAAGTACAGAAAAAGATGAAGGTGATGGACTGAACGTGTCAAAGTTACCTTGGTCCTAATGGACTGAATTCTTTTAGGAACTTCACAGTTAAGCGTGCTTGCCCTAGAGTAATGACAAGATGGGTAACCTCCTGCAAAGGACCCAAATGTCATTACACAAAAAGGCTAAGGGCATAAAAGTCAAGGGCAATCTTGAAATTTTGAAAGGTGAGTAAAAGCAAGGTTAATTTGCTAAATAAGAGAAAGTGTAAGGGCATTTTGGTCATTTGACAAAGTCAAAGTCAAAAAGTCAACGTTGACCAAAATATCAGAAATATTCACAGATGCCCAAAAGATATAGCAGAACTCATTGATTAACTGAGATTTGACAGATTGTCAATATTAGGCTTAGACCTCTTTTTAGAGAATTTCGAAAGTAAATCGGTCGAAAATAATTATTTGAGGTATCAGGAGACCTCAATCAGTTGAGTTCAGGGCATAGAAAAATAAAGTGAATTTTCTAATAATTTATAAAATTATTGCCCAGTAGGCGATAAAGGCGATTTCCCAGAATGGAGGAAAAAGGACCCGAAAATCCTGAAAATGGGATTTTCTTTAAAAATTGATTATGGACATTCCATAAGGGAATTTGAGGAAAGGAAAAAGGGCTAGGGCATCAGTGAAAATTATAGTAATTTTTAATGCCCTAAAAATAAATTGCCCATCGGAAGTACGTTTTTAAGGGGTTTTGACAGGATAAAATGACCCTACTAAATTTAGACTTTTTGAGGTGTAGTTCTAGGATAATTATTTTATCACATGAGTAAGGGAAATATGGATATTAAAAGAGGAATAAAACATCTCCAGAAAAGTAGAGAAAAATTTACCAGAATAAAGTTATGTTTACCGGTAAAAAGTGTAATCGGTAGGAGTAACCGAAAGGAAGTTAGTTTGGTTAGTGTAACCAAAGTTACAACCAGACTTTTTTTTTACCCCATGTGCACCCAATAATGACACCTTTATGAAAACCAATAGGAATTAAGCAAGTGGTGAAGTGATGGTGAAATCTCAACCATTATATCAAACTTTGATTTTAAGAAACCATCCTAGCCATCCATGTAATTGTGAAAAGATTACTTAACGGAAAAATTCATCATTTTGAACGAAATTTTGGGCTGCCATGGGAGGAGATCTTGACGACATCTTCGAGCTTCAAGAGGAAGAAGAGCTTGAAGAAATTCAAAGTTAAGAAGCTATACCACCCAAACCTATATATACATATTTTTTATCCTTAGAACCTCCTCTACCTTTCCAATGGTTTATATTTTTGGATTGAGCTCTCTTTTGGTGGCTGGAAAGTTAGGGTTCATGAGAGGAAAAATGGAAAATAGAGGGATTTAGAGAAAATCAAAGGTTGCAAAACACTCTTTGAGTGTTAAGGAGTCTTTTTATGTATATATTGCTTGGGTTTGATGGTTGTATGAATTTTTGGAATCTCAAACCATAAGGGGAGGTGCTGTCCATTTTTATACTTAATAAGGAAGAGTTGCTTTTGAGCCAAATAATGCATGAGAAGTGTTTTGGGATCAAGAATATGTTGTTATATATGTTGAAAGTTTGAAAAATCAATTGTTGCTCTTAATATGTAATTTTCATCCAGATCTGCGATGGTGGGGAAGGAGTTGGATTTTGATGATTTTAATGCTTCCAATGGATTTAGAAGGCAAAATGTGTAGGGTGCAAGTAAGAAAAGGATTTGGGAAGCATTTGAAATCATAAGAACAAGTTACAAAGTTCAAGGGTCTTGAAAAGAGCAAGAGGGAGTGTATTACGTTTTTGTGGTTCTTTTGTCTTTTTGATGATTTGAAAATGATGATTATGCTCTTAAATAATGTTTAGGAATTTGATTTACCAAAGAGCACATTGGGAAGGTTGGATAAGAGAACTTTAAAGCCCAAGAAATGCTAAAAGCTAAAGAGACAAGGTAGCAAAACCCTTTAACCTTAAACTAAGTTGCTTTGAAAATGTGTATTAAATTATGCATAACTTGTATTGAAAATTTATGATGATTGAAAGTGTGAATATGTGCTTTTGTGTGCTATGGCCGTATGCATTTAATTGTTACATGTTGCACATTTCATGAACTCACACTTTTATTTAAAGTTGTCATGCAATTTTTACAAAGTGTGTTAGAAAGTTTTGCTATTGAGATTTCCAAAAATCTCATTCTCCCCCACTAACCATTTTAGGTGAAGGCTCAAAGCAATGGTAAGGGAAGAGTGATTGAAGATGGCAAATGTGATATTGTTACTTGATGAGTTATGTAATATGTTTGGAATTTGTGTTCAAGTGAATTATGTGGTATTATAATATAAAACCTCTGCATGATAGTTAAATAATTCCATGTGAATGCATTTATGATAATAAGGTTTAAGAAAAGAAGAAGAGGCTTTACTAAATTTTTAAGAAAATGCCAAGTTTTCAAGCAAGGAGTTCCAAAACCCCAAATCAGCCCTGTTTTTGGAATAGCTATGAAAAATAGCAAACAAAGTCCAAATGACTTGAAAATTCCTAGTTAAATAATACACGTCCTAAGAATTAAAATGAGCTAAAGTTTGCTAAATTTGGATGTGTAGATCAAGAGTTATAAGTTTCCAAAGTTGAGTGCTAAATCTGGAAAACTGGAAAGTTAGCAAATGAACAGTGCATTTTTACGGATTACACTGCATCAATTGGGCACGTTATGGAACCATTGAGTATTTTTTTCCCTGTAGATAACTTTATAAGCTTCAAATAGAAATTTGAATCACTCAATTTCGATTTTCCTAGAATTAGTTATGAATTTTTAAATTTGAGCCAGAAATCTAGAATTTGACCAAATGAATAGTAACTCGTTTTGAAAATTTCTATTTCACTTCTTTGGTCAATTTTAAGCTATTCAAGGCCCTAGAGTGGTTCATTTGTGACCTATTATGAAGCCTGAGAGGGGAAAATGAGGAGTATTACAATATGCTCCCCTCTTTCATGCTAATAATGGCATTAGCATTCCTTAAGAAGGGTCTACCCAAGATTAAAGTGGATTCATGGACATGTTGAGCATATAGAGATCAGCTAGAAAAACTAAGTCCTTGATCCGACTACACCACAGATTATAAAACTTTATCATTGTCTAGTGATCCGACTAAGCCACAAATTGTAAACTTAGGTCATTGGTTAGCCTTGAAAATGGATTAGGAATATTAATTGTGATTTCCAAGGATTGTATAGTAACAACCCCAGGGTCGTTCTCTCCAGAAGCTAGTATGGTGTAACAATAGTCCTTAGCTTGTGATTATGCTTGTTATGCAAATGCAATCAGTTTTTCAAATCAAGTTATACTATATACCTAAAGTAATTACAAAATAAAACTTGTTTTTGGTATTTTCTTGATTGAGGACGAAAGTAAAGACAACCTTGAGAAAGAGAAGTGTGTGTGTATGATGATGAGTGCCTTTTGAAAACAAAGTGTTCCTTCATAGTTCGCAAAGGATTAGGGAAAGTATAAACTTTCGTACTAAGTTTTCAAAATCAAAAACCCCAACAACTCGTTGGATCCGGAGCGTCATACGATGAACTCCATCTAAATCCCCAAACGACTTGGTAGGTCCGAAATAATATGAAATGAACTCCATCCCATGAAATCCCTTAAGACCACTTAGTGTGTGTACAGAAATCGAAAAGTGACAAAATCAACTCCATACATTGTTGACTCTAAAACCAAGCACAACTAGGATGATAGAAGAGACCAACAAGATTTCATTGAATAAGCAAAATGAACTCCATTCTACTCTGTCAATCACAAAATAATTCAATACACAATAATCCAAGTTTGGCTAAACCGAGACCAAGTATTTACACACAAATTACACAGTCTACCTTGGAATCCAAGTAATCCATAATGTAAATACAGATTAAAAGCAAATACTCCCCTTTCGGCACTTCGAACTCCAGCTCACTTCATCTTCAAGAGGGTGGAGATGTTCAGCTCCTCATGGGTGATGGAAACAAGCTTCGAATAGATAATGGATGCATGATAGATGGATGGATGGTGGAGAAATGGGTGAAATAGTGTTAGTGTGTCGGTGGAGTGAAAATGGGAATGAGATACTATCCTCTCTTTGCTCTCTAGCAGCCTCTACAGCCTCCTCCCTTTCCTCCTTTGAAAATACCCTAAAATAGCATTAGAAACCATTCTGGGCTGGACCATCAAGCTGGGTCGGGTTATTTTCCTTCTGGAGTAAAAATTAGGTGCTGATACGCGATATTCGCCGCGACAAACCTCTCTCGAGAGTTCATTGCCTGCTTGATTGAACTTTGGCCACGACAAACTGTTATTACGCCACGGCGAAATTATCCAAAGCTACTTCCCTTGCCTTTTGCACAGAATTCCTGAAATGAAATAGTAAAACTTTGGCAGTATCATTTGCTCATGATGGAATTTAGGCACAATAACATCATTATTCATGGTATATGAACCCAAAGTTGCATTAATCCAAATTAACAACTCCTAATATCAATTTAGGCACAAAAGGATCATGTATGGGCTAAAATTGATTCTAAGACTTTGGAAATCCAAGTAGAAAACTAATACAAATAAAGCTCAATCATCTAGCCTTTCCGACTATCTTTATAGCCACCTGCGTTATCTCTTTTATCATCATATTATAGCCACCTGCGTTATCTCTCTATTTTAAGACATCGGCAACTACCTTTACTTTACTTGGCTGATACTTATTCAGTAGCCGTAGTCCTTGAGCAATTCCGTCTCATGTCACTGTCTCAAGTTTAGCTCTATCCAGTCTTATAAATACTTGTGATTCTTATGTTCATAGTACAGCTTGATAACTGCTCCATATAACTAGTGCCTCCATATCTTTAAAGCATAAACTATCGCTGCCAGCTTTAAATTATACGTATAAATATTCTTGTCATTTTATAGAAAAAGGCTAGTTCTTTCTAGTGAGCTTAATCGACAGCAAGGCAATCTAAGAAAAGTTTTATATAAAACATCTATAATAATTTGCTAGGCCTAGAAAGCTCTTGACTTCGGTTATGGTCCTAGGCAGATCTTATCTTAGTACCGCCTTTACTCGGCGTAGTCCACTACGACCCATTCCTGAGAAATCACATGCCCTAGGAATTTTTACTTCTCTTACTGTCCTAGGCCGATTTGATCTCAGTACTACCTTTACTCGACGCGGTCCACAGCGACTTCTTCCTAAGTGATCACCTATCCTAGGAATTTCACCTTTAATAACTAGAACTTACTAAGCTTAGCATAAAAAATTTTCTTTCAAAACAATTTATAAAAATTCTCGGATGCCTTTTTTTATATTCCTTTAAAGATCCGGAGTGCACTATGGTATCATTTATAAGACTAAGACAAACTGGTCTAGGTATCGTCAAAATGCACAATTCAGGTAGTTTATGAAAACTGTAGGGGCATTCATTAAGCCATATGGTACTCTTATGAATTCATAATGTTCGTATCTTGTACGGAAAGACACCTTGTAAATGTCCTTGGCTCTAACTAGGAACTAATGATAGCCTGATCCAAGATCAATCTAAAATTCTTGTTGTTCCTTTCACAAAGAAAACTGGGGCTTTCTAGAGTGAGATACTAGGTCTAACAATCCCCTTCTCTAATAGCTCCTTTACCTGCTCCTTTATCTCTTTCTTCTTAATTAAAAATATTCTGTACAAAATCTTGGAATTCAACTTCATTCTTGGTACTTAGTCAATAGCAAACTTCACCTCACCCTATGGAGGTAGTCCGCTGATCTCTTTTGGAAATACATTTAAGAACTTTCCGACTATCGAAATATCACTAAGGGACTCTTTAACTTCAATCTAAACTAGGGAGGAAGTCCCTACTGCGCCTTTGGCAGCTAATCAAGCTCAAAGGCCTCTCTGGCCTTTGCTATTTGACTAAATAAAGTCTTTGTCTTTGAGGAGAAAAGTAGTTCTGTAATTCCACGGGTATTTAATTCTAGGGTCCATTTACGGCGTCTAGCTTTCCCGTAAACTATCTCCTCTAGACGATTTCTGTTGTTTAAACTTTAATCTTTTGGTTGCCTTTACATCTCGCTTTAACCTTGAGATGGTAATATCGTAATAGATCCTGATTTAGATTAAGTATATCTAGGGTTCTCTACCATTTCTGGATCCTCTTCTTCTACTAGGAGCACTTCCTTCGATACCGGCATCTCTACCGGACTTACAGATTCTAGACGACCTGACCTAGATCATATGCCTCTCTAGCACAACTGGATATATGCTAATCGAAACCCTCGTCCATGTAGAGCGGTGCTCTCAGAGTCCTCGGGTGTTAGCATCCAGCATGCGCTGTAGAGAAACAATCATATCAAATACTGGACCTTCATATATGTTGTCCCATGGATATTCTAGTAGTTCTTGTGCCAGCTCCTTCTCTTTTCGAATACTTTATTTAAATTCTGAAATGATTCTGTCACATTGGAACTAACCTCTAAGGGTTCCTTCTTATCATGTACTTGGCTTTTCATATCTAGCTAGTCACATTAATTCATAAACTCATGAGTATGAAACATAACTAACTAGCATATCATCATAAGAGGCAACCAACATATACCATAACAAGTAGCATTTATCATAACAAAGCAAGGCATGTTGAATACTAGTGCATAACATATCATTTAGTAATGCACAATTTAACAAATAATAATGCACATTTTGCATTACAAATCAACTCAAATCTCAAACCTTTGCTCTGATACCACACAAAATGTAACACCTCTTATTTATCCCTCTTAGCTTCCATTATAATGATTTGGAACCAATTAATGGCCTCAAACATCTTACATTGTCAAAAGGGATCAAAATGAAAACTTTCAACTTAAGAAAGTTACTATTCACAGTTTTTCGGGCCAACTTCGAAAATTCCTAACTAATTCTAGAAAAATCGAAACTGAGTGGTTCCAACTTCTATTTGAAGCTTACAAATTCCTTTATGAGGGAAAAATACTCATTTGAACAGTAAATGGTCCAATTGGTACAGATTCTTTCGTGAAAATGTACTGTTCATATGGTAATTTTTCATTTTTTCTAGGATTTTCTGGGATTTTTCGTCAACTTTGGACAGTCATAACTTTCTTTACAAAATTCCAATTCCAATGATCTTTGGCTCATTAAAAACCTTGCAATGTGAAATATTTTCCCATAAAATTTCAGGGCATTTGGAATCCATTTACTCTGTTATACATTATGCTAAAATTGAGGGTTTAGCCAACTTCCCACAACACTTGGCCAAATTTTCAACTTCTTAACTCCATAATTCAACCTAATGATTTCTAAAATTTTCTTAATCATAATAACATATGTAATTAGGCATTCATATGGCATACATTAGTTATCATGAGTCCATCATACATGCATGAGTTATATTACATGCCACTTTACAAACTTCAACAATATAATTGAAAGTTTACAACATAATTTACATTCATACACATGTGCATATTTTTACTTCAAGCATCATGGATTTCCTCCTTACCCTTTGATATGCTTCCACCTAAAAATGGTTAGTGGGGGAGGGTGAGATTTTTGGAAATCCCAGTAGCAAAACTTTCTAACACACATATAAAATTGCATGACAACTTTCAATATAAGTGTGAATTCATAAAAGTGCAACATGTAACAATGAAATGCATATGGCCATAGTATACAAAAGCACATATTCACACTTTCAATCATCACAAATTTTCAATACAAGTTATGCATAATTCATGCACATTTTCAAAGCAATTAAGCTTAGGTTTAGAAGGTCTTGCTACCTTTTGTTCTTAACTTTCCCTTAACTTTGATGTTTTCTTGATCACATGAGAATTTAATTCCTTGCATCAAACCCTTGCTTACATAATACACAACATCATGGCCATTAAACATATGCCATTACCAAGAAAAAAATCATTGTAAACCTCTCTTAAACTATCTCTTGAATTACATAAGCTTTAAGACATCAAACTTGTCTCTAATGTCTTCCAATGCTTCCACAAACTTGTGACCACTTTTACCCTACACAAAAACTCATTTTAGACTCATTGGAAGCATCAAAATCATCAAAAGAATTCATCTTCAGCCACTTTCCAGATTTGAACGAAAATTCACAAGTGGAAGGAAAGTGATTCTTTTTCAAGTATCCATGGTATCCATCATCATTTTCTTGTTTCTAAACTCATTCCCATGGATAATATGACTTAAATTCAACTCTCCCTCATTCCATAAGAATTTTGGCAGCATAATCCCTTAGGTTTTTGAAATTCCAAAATTTCATACAAACATCAAACCCAAGCAATATATACATCAATCTTCTCCTTAACTTGCAAGGAGTGTTTTGCAACCATTTATTTCCTCTAAATCCCTCTCTTTCTCATTTTTCCTCTCATGAACCCTAACTTTCCAGCCACCAAAAGAGATCCAAAACCAAAAATTTAAACCAATAGAGAGGTAGAAGAAGTTGAGAGGAAGAGATTAATGTATAGGTTTAGTTGGCAAGCTCTCTTACCTTAGTTTTTCTTCAAATTCTTCCTCCTTCTCCATGAGCAAAATGCCGACTTCTCTCTTCTCTTTGGCGGCCATGAAAGTTGGCCAAAATGAGAGCAAATGGAGGGGAATAGCTTTTTATAAAAGTCTCTCATAAAAGATGGAAGGCTAGGATATAACCTTAATTACTAAGTAAAATCCAAGGGTCCATATTTAACCACATATGTGACATGTGCTTGGCTCTTATTTGCTCATAAAAAGTGTCATGATTGCTGCACATGGAGAGGGAAAAATTGGTTATGGTTTAGTTACATTAACCAAACTAAATTCCATTCGGTTACTTCTACCGATTATACTTTTTACCGATAAACATAACTCTATTCTGGTAAATCTTTTTCTACTTTTTTGGAGATGTTTCCTTCCTCATTTAATCTCCATAATTCCCTCTTGAATATATTAAAATCATCATCCTCAAATTGTCCCTTAATCAAATCAAAATTAACCGGATTATTTGATCATGTCTAAAACTCCTAAAAATGAACAATCTTAGAATAAATCATTTTTAGGGCCTTATAATTTTCTATATTTTTCATTGATATTTTAGCCCTTCTTCTTTCCCCAAAATACCTTCTAGATTGTCCAAAATTAATTTTTGGAATAAATTATATTTTTGGAGATTTTTCGGGCATTTTTCCTCATTTTCGAAAAAATCGCCTTAATTGTACTTTGGCAGTAATTTTATAAAATACTATAAATTCCACTGAACTTCTATAAACTCTGCTTTTTGATCTTAGGGAATTCCTGATACCTTAAATAAATATTTTTCAACCTTAAATCTTTAAAATTCCATAATTCCTTATCCAGACCGAATTTCAACAATCGGTTGAATTTTTGGTAATCAGTAAGTTTTGCTCTATCTTTTGGGCATCTGTGAATTTTTCTGATTTTTGGTCAATTGTTTGACTTTTTGACTTTGACTTTGTCAAATGACCAAAATGCCCTTACACTTTCTCTTAATGACCAAAATGCCCTTTTACAATCTAACTTTTCATAAATTCCCATTTTGCCCTTAAACTTTTAGCCCTTGATCTTTTGGTTTCTGACCCCTTGGGCAACTTCCCAGGGGGTCACCCATCCTTGAATTGCTCCTGGGACGGGCACGCTTAACTTTACTATTCCTACCGACTTCCATCTACCAGGCTAAATCTAATTCCGCGACTTCCGGCCCAACAGTAATAAACTTTTTTCCGTACTTTCTATCAGTGGGTTCTTACTTGACTTTTGATTACTGGTTTAGCCCTTTTTATCCAATGAACATATTGCCCTTGGTCTTTTATACTTAATGACATTTATGTCCCTAGATTACATCCTTAGAAATCTCAAAACCTTAGGACTAAATTGACCAGGGTCTTTTTGGTCCACCGACATCTTTTCTTTTTTGTATTTTTATTTCTGGGCCTTGTCTTATCTTCTAACTAACAATTTAGCCTCTATATTAGTTGACAGAAAAAGGGTGGATATTACATGGAGACTTAGTTAGACCAACCAAACCAATTGCCATGCAGTTACATGATCTGGTCACACTTTTATCTGTAAAAATAACTTTATTTCGGTAACTTTTTCTCTGCTTTTCTGGAGATCTTTTAATCCTCTTTTAATCTTCACATTTCACTTGCGCATATAGCAAAATATTTTTCCCAAAAATACCCTTGGAATTCGTCCAAATTCAACAAGGTTACTCTACCCCTGTCAAAACCCTGAAAAACGGGCTACCGACAAGCAATTTAGCTTTAGGGCCTTAAAAATTTCTAGAATTTTCACTGTTACTCTAGCACTTATTCTTTGCTCAAATTGCTTCCCGGAATGTCTGTAATTAATTTTTGAAGAAAATTCTAATTCCAGGGTTTTCCGGTCTTTTTCCCTCCAATTCAGGAAATCGCCTTTATCGTATGCTAGGTAGTAATTTTATTAAATACTAGAAAATTCACTTTATTTGTCTATTCCCTAATATCATATGTTTAAGAACTTCTGATACCTCAAATAATTATTTTTCAGCTATCTGACCTTCAAAATTCTCTAGATGGAAATCTAGGCCGAATTTCAAAAATTCGTGACACATGGTTTTGATCAATGAGTTCTGCTCTATGTATTGGGCATTTGTGAATTTTTCTGATATTTTTTGTTAGCTTTGACTTTTTGACTTTGACCTTGGTCAAATGACCAAAATTCCCTTGCATTTTTCCTTATTTACCAAACTACCCTTACTTTATTTCTACTCTTTCAAAATTCCAATGTTACCCTTACATTTTCTTACTTAAGGACCTTTATGTCCTTAACATTTTGTCTAAATGACAATTATGCATTTGGCCTCTTATGCCTAATGACTATATTTCTCTTAGTCTTTATGTCTAATGACATTTATGTCCTTGGCTTATATATTTAGTAATTTCAAAGCCTTAAGATTAAGTTCACCGTGGTCTCTTTGGTCCATTAGCATCATCTTTTTCTGTACTTTCTATCTATGGGCCTTAACTCATTTCGTAACTATCAATTTGCCTCTATTTTAATTTACAGTAAAGGATGGGTATTACAAGTATCATTAGACCCAAGAAAAGCATACTTTTGGCAGGGGTTTCAATTCCAGCTTAGAGGGTTGCACAACAGAAGGAATTAAATTGTAAAGCTCAAGAGAGAAAAGATCACTTCCCTTTTTATCCAAGGCATCTTAACTGTCTAGATGTACGAATTCTACCGGTTCTTTCATAGCTATGCAAAGACCCCTTACAAAATCAATAGATTCCCCTTTCCCAGGGGTTTCATCATTAGTTACATTGTGCTTATCATTGGTGCATGATTCAGTTGGCTGCAAATCATGAGATTGTGATATAGGAAGCATGCATTTTAATACGATACAATGAAGACATGTTCCCATACTCTCATAGGCACAAATAGAATTATTAGAATACAAGGATGGAAAAAAGGGTGGTGAGTCATGTTTAGTAAGAGAGGAAATAGATAAAATATTTGAGTAGAAAAAATCATCCTTAAACTTAAAATCAACACATGTAATCAATGGCCATATTACTTACATTAATATTCAAAGTGGCATAGCCATTCTTCAAACTTAACTTGCAGCTAACAGTTCAAGTTAAAAGATGGAATGAGTGGATGCAAGTGTATGTGGATGTAGGGGTCCTCCTATGTCAAGCCATGAAATTTAGGAAGAGAGTTAATAAGCAATCCTTTAATTTATTGGATGAGAGTGAATGAGATGAGGATCCTTGGCTACCCTCCCCTTTGCAAATGCCATGAAACTTACCCTAAATAGAGTATCTTAACCGTGCTAGTAGGAATTGCAAATTGGATCGGTTATCTTTCCATTTTGGGTCTGAACTGGGTTGCTGATACGCGATATTCACCACGGTGAACCTCTCCCAAGAGGACTTGATCTCCTATTTGAATTTAGCTGCGGCAAACATCGGAATGTGCCACGGCGAAATCTTTAAGAGCTGTTTCATTTTAGTCTTTGCTAGAGTTCCTGAAATGAAATAGCAATGATCTGAAGTATCTCTTACCCATAACTAGAATTAAGTGCAAATATATCAAAATTTATGGCAATTACACACAAAATCACACTAATCAAGATCAACAACTCTTATCTAGAAATTAAGCATAAGTAGGGTCATAATGGGCCAAAAAATGCATTAAATACTTTGAAAATCTTAGCAAAACCAATAATAAATATAAATCAATCAACCACCAAACTTAGGAGGCTCATGATCAAGTTTGAAAAATATAAGCTTAGGGGTAATACACACATAAAGCAACATCTTCAAGATATGTTAAACATGATAAGAGAACTTGAAGAAGCTGGACACACTTACACTGATGAGCAATAAGTTCAGGCTGTGATCAAATCACTTCCCCACAATTCGGAACACATAAAAGTGAACTTAACCCACAATGATAACATTATCACTTTTGATGATGTAGTGAAACATCTAGAGCTTAAGTATGAATGCTTGAACACATGCAAGACTTCTGGACATGCCTACTATACTCAGAAAGCAGGTCCTTCCAATGACAAGCCCAACTTCAAGAAGGGTAAGAAATTTCGTAGGAAAGGTAGGAAGGAAGTCCCTTTATTCAAAAGGGGGTAAAGAAATTTAAGAAGAAGGAAAAAAATGCAACAAGAAGAAAGTTGACATGAATAAGATCAAATGCTATGCCTATAAAAGGTGGGTTACTTCGTAAGAGATTATCTCGAGCAAAATTATAGTGAAAAGGTACTAATGAATTATGTGACTTCACATATTTCTTATGTTTTAAGTATTTCTTTTCTAACTGAACATGTATCTTCTTCTTGGATTTTAGACTCAAGATCAATAGACCATGTAGTGAAGGATCGATAATCCTTTGTGGAATATCATCGGTTGATGTATCTATGCAAATGGCTTTATGTGGGCAACAATGCAAAAATAGAGGCCAAATGAATAGGTACTTGTAGATTAGCTTTGAGTGGTGGAAAGACCTTGATCTTACATGATGTATTTGATGTACCGGATATCAAACATAATTTAGTTTTAGTATCTATCTTTTAGATTATAGGTTTGATGTAAACTTTCATGGTAAAGTTGCAGACATTTTTAGCAATAAGACCTTTTAGTGTTTAACTATCCTTTTAAGAAAGTTATTTGTCATGAATGTAATTGTTGATTTCAATGCACATGACTGTTTCATTAGTTCATTTAATATAACTATTGATATGAATATTTGGCATGCTAGACTAGGACACATAAATCAGAATTAAATGATTAAACTAGAAAAGAAGGTTTATTAGGTGAAGTTCAAAACATGGAAATGTCCTTATGTGAAAATTGTCTAGCTGGTAAGGCAACTTGAAAACCTTTCAGTACAGGAAATAGAGCTGAAAATCCATTAGATTCAATCCACTTTGATATATGCGGTCTAAAGAGCGTGAGGGCAAGACACAGAGCTTGGTATTTTATTCCATTTACTGATACTTTTCATGATATGGTCACGTCTATTTGATTTTGCATAAATCTGAGGCACTAGAATGCTTTAGACAATATATGAATGAAGTAGAAAATCAAATAGAACATAAAGTTAAAGTGTTATATACTGACTGAGGTCGTGAATACTTGTTCGATCAATTCAAAGAGCTCTGTGAAGAAAAAGGGATAATTAGGCAACTAACTATCCCTAGTACTCACAACAAAATGGAGTTTCAGAAAGAAGAAATAAAACTCTTCTAGATATGGTTAGGTCAATAATGGCTCAAGCAAACCTATCAATTTTGTATTGGAGTGATGTTTTATTAACATCAGCTTTCATACTTAATCATGTACCCTTAAAATCAATTACTTCCACACCCTATAAGTTATGGAGAAATCCCAAGCTAGATCTAAGTATCCTAAGTCCATAGGAGTTGGCTGCATACATTCATAATTATTCTCATAAATATGGGAAGTTAGGTCCAAGAGGAAAGAAATGTATCTTTATAAGATACTCAAAAGAATCAAAAGGATATGTTTTCTTAGCTAAAAACGAAGATGAAACAGTAACTGAAATTGAATCAAGAGATGTTGTATTTTTACAAAATGAATTTCTTGGTAGATCAATCTAATGATCCTCAATCGTCTAAATATATCGATCTGAGTGAGAGATTAGGAAAGCCTTTACAAAGGATAAGACAAGATAAACGAAAGAGACAAGAGGTCTCTATAAGAAGGGGTAACAGGGGAAATGTACCCACCAGGAGAAGCTTCTCAATAGAGGGCGAGGTATTCCATATGGGGACGACGAGCCACGTTCTGTACAAGAAGCCTTGTCATGCCCTACTAAGGATGAATGGAAGAAAGCAATGGAAGAAGAGATTGATTCAATGAAAAAGAATTAGGTCTAGAAATTTGTTGATCTACCAAAAGGTCGAAAAGCCATTGGGAATAAATGGGTTCTCAAAATAAAAAGGAAAAGTGAATGGACCAATTGACAAATATAAGACATGTGTGGTAGTGAAAGGGTATACACAACAGGAAGGTATAGATTACGAGGATACCTTCTCACCTGTTGTACGCTTTAATTCCATGAGACTAATTTTGGAAGTAGTAAATAGTTTAGACTTGTAACTCTATCAAATGGATGTGAAAACTGCATTTCTAAATGGAGACTTGGATGAAGAAATCTATATAGAACAACCATTAGGTTTTGTAAAGAAAGGGTTAGAAAGTAAAGTTTGTAAACTCAAAAGGTCCATTTATGGACTAAAGCAATCATCCAGACAGTGGTACTTGATATTTCACTAGGCAATAAGCTCCTACAATTTTAAAATGATTGAAGAAAATCATTGTGTCTACATTAAGTGGCTTGAGAGTAACTTTGTGATATTATCCTTATATGTAGACGATATACTATTGGCAGGAAATAACCTAAATTCAATCTTATTGAAGAAAGTGCTCCCAGTAAGAAAAATCATATTTATGATTATTATCTCCCAGGTTATGAAACATCATTAAGGAATAAAAAATAATAAATTATTCATTGATGAGGATTGGTTTATATTAGAAAAGTATGGTTCTTGTTCATCAAGAAAAAATAAAAATGAAAAAAATGAAAAGTATTTAAAATCCCCCATTTATGTAGATTAGTTTCAAATTAGGTAATTTCATGAATAGAAAAAATATTAAAAAATAAAAACAAAATTTAAAAAATTGGTGCATTAATGAGCAAACCCTACTTGTTGCCTATAAAAAGGATAGCAAGGGTTGAGACAAAAGGAGGAGGAATGAGGGAAAAGGAGACAGTTAAGAAGCATAGAGAGACAAATTACAGTTCTCCATCCTGCATTATTATTCTAAAGGGTAGAAAATGTATTAAAAGGGATATCATACTTTATTATAATTTTTATATATTACTTTTCGAGCATGCAATAACTAATGATATTATATTTTTCTCATCTCCTTCTTATTTGTATGGATCAAATGTGGATGGCGGCTCATAGTGACAAGTGGAACGAATTTGTTGAGAGATTAATCATTTCAACTCTGAGACAAGAGCTAAAGTATATTGAAAAATGTTCTACATTCCTTGTCCCAATTAATTGATTATGTATATTGATCATATTTTTTGTAATCTTTTAACATATTGTATAGTGCGAGATTTTTTAGAACCACGTCAGGTATGTAGATTTTATCTGCAAGATGTGTGAGATTCTCAGGTATACAAATAAAGGTAGCTCATTTTATTAAGACTCAATTTTTATAAATGAAAATTGTACTCTTACAAAAAGTGATCCAGCAAATTGTTTTGAGGAGGTTGAAAACATTAGGAGGAAATTGTGTTGTGTTTTTTATGAGTATAGAGATGAAGGCGCATCTGTACTGAAGTGAATTGTTTTTTACCAGTATCTCCCCTTGTAATTGGAGTTGAAGCAAGTTGTGTTAAAGTGAATATAGCAATGGCAAAGCCCAAACTTACCCCTAATATCTCTAAAAGTGATGAATAAAACTATTTAGACGTTTTAATTTAAGTTTCAAATTTCTAAATAGTTAAATGTCTTTCTTTAATTTTATTTTCATTGACACTTCCATTACTAACTCATTCATAGGATGTATGATTATATTATATTTAAGAGTCAACACACCACAACAATGGTAAAGTCAGAGTTAAACTTTTATTTGGAAGAATGCATAGTTGACCTAGATTATGTACAAGATTCAATTTTTTAGAATATTAGAGGACTAACTTAGCTCAATTTCTTTGTTTTTCAAAGTGACATGTGAAATTCTTAATACTTCAATTACTATTGTTGCTAGTGAAAAATCTTTTAGTATTGGTTTACAAGTTCTCATCAAGCTATCTTCTTCCAATATATGTTCAAACTCTTAACTATTTGTACTCGCAATTGGGTTTTTGGTCTTCTATGGGTTGGTATTTATAAACAAACATATTTACTCATTTATCTCCTTAACATTATTTTCTTTTTCTAGAGTGCAATTAAGCCAACTCTTAGTTTTCATTATGTGTTGAAGATATAGAAGAACATAAAGAAAAGGATAAAGTTCCTCTTTTTACAACTTCAGATAACGTTTCAAACATCTTCATCGAGGATAATTAGATTGTTTGATGTTCTTTGTTGAAGACTAAAATGATCATTAGTTCATTTGTTGTTTGCTAGCGACCAAGTTGAATTAATGTTTTTATTGTAATTTGAATTGAGTTGTGAATTTGTAATTTGTATTGTGTGATGTATACCTGCAGTTGTTGGTAATCAATAGAGTTTTGGCAATTGAGCGTGAAATCAATATTTTAGAATTTTTTTTACAGAATGTTTGGCTTGTTGACTAGCTAGGTGGGCTTGAGTTGGGATATTGGTAGTCATTGAGGGGGTGGGTTCTCTATGCCAGCTCCGTCTAACTTGGGGGTTGAGGTTGGTTGGCTTGCAACCTACCGGTTGATCCATATTCCTAACCCTATATGCTAATATGGATTGCTCATTTTATTAAGACCCAATTTTTATAAATAAAAATAAAGTGAAAATAGTTATCTTTTTATTAAAAAATAAGGTTTCAAGATATTTTCTGCCATGTGAGGTTCTTAGAATCTCCTCAGGCAAAAAAAGTGATTATTCTTTCGTGAGAGATCATATAAATCTTTTTAGGAAGTCTTATATAAAAAGCTTTCAAAAACATTTTTTTTAAAATAAAGATAAAGGAGGTTTTTAAATAAAAAATACCAACCAATCAAAAAACCATTTTCCAACAATAAATTTAATAAATATTTTTCAAAAAACACCAACCAAATGACATGCATTTCTACCCCGAACCATGTGGGCTTTAATCCCTCTAAAGAGTATGTAATCCCTAGACTCTTCAAGTCCAACTTTATAAATATATGTTTTTCCTTCTTATTTTTTCTCCTGATCTTTCTCTTTGTAAATAAATAATATTTTCTTTTGTTTATAGGTAACTAAAATATATTTTAAAATGCCATGTCATTTTTACTAGTTAACTTAACAGTTATCATGAATGGGTGCTTGAGGGTGACTAACATTTTACCTATGTACAATTGATTCCGGAACCCTATTTGTTTTAAGTATATCACTTTATTTTTGGATTTCCAAAATCTTGGTGTCGACTCCTTTGTTTTTTCCCTTTCTCTGTGGGAGACCAAAAATTTGGCCTAACAACTATTTACTTCTAATTTTTAATAAGTTTCACACTACAAAATCTTAACTAATCGGGTCAGTTGTGAGAATTTTACTGCACTCATAACTATTAGTAAATACTTTTACAAATGCTAAATATTTTTACAAATAGTTTAAACACTTGTACATGGTTAACAACATTTATAAATGTATTTTTATTTCTATAATTCTATTTACTACTACTTTTAATAAGTTTCATGGGAAACTTAACTTTTGATAAAGTCGTTTATTGCCGCTTTTAACAAATTATACATTTAGGGAAATTCAACTAATTGAGATAGGTTATAGTTAGTAATTCAATAAGATATTAAAATCATTAAGTAATTCTATTTTTTAGAAAAAATATACACAGTGCAAAAAATAAATATCATCATGTTCAGTAGTAGTTTAGTCGATAAAAATGAGTTAGGAATATCTTTTGAAATAATAAAAACATGTATAAAATATGAGTCGTCAAAACTTAAAAAAATTTCAAATGTTGTTACTCATGGTACTAGTACTTAAACTATTTGTAAATGTATTTACTAAATTCACTACTAGTTACAAGTTTAGTACAATTATCTACCTCACCCAATTAGTTCAATTTTTCAAGTGTGAAACTTGCTAAAAGTAGTAACATAATGTTGTTCAAATGGCAAACACCTCCATAAATGTTGTCAGCCATATTACAAATGCTTGAAGAATTTGTGAAAGTATTTACCACTTGTAAAAATATTTATTACTTGTTACAAGTGTAGTAAAATTATTACATCTCATCCAATCAATTCAATTTTCAAGTATGAAACTTGTTAAATTTATTAGTAAATGACATGGTAAGTGATCTTTACAAATATTGTCAACCATATTACAAGTGTTTAAACTATTTGTATTTACCTTTTGTAAAAATATTTGCTACTAGTGATTCTCACATCTCACCTAATTTACAAAGTATTTTGAAGGGATTTTCTCAAAAAAAAAAACGAGAACCTAAAAAGTAGTTCCCAAGTTAATACACTTTTGCCTTCATATCTATGAGAGCATTCTTACAATTTTTCTATTTATAATATTCTTCTAAATAAAGGTTTTTTGAAAGGAGAATAACAGAAAAAAGAACTTAGAAATTCCAAAATTCCAAATCAGGTTTGTTTCCTACTATACATTTTATGAAAAATATCTTATTTTAGATTTTGAAATTTTCAGATTTGTTTTTCATTCTCCCTTCTGTCAATGACCAACTGCGGAGAATAAAATATAAGACAGTTGGCCACAAAAAATAACAAAAACAAGTATTAGTTGGATGAATAATTGGACCACCACCAAAATAACAACAACATCTTAATGATATAAGAAAAAAAACAATATCCCTATTCATTCATATGTCTTTAAACTCTCAAATTATTCATCAACGTTATATAGTCCCAACACTGGAAGCTATTCTCATATAGCATCCCCATCGCTCTCTCCCTCCACTTGACCACCACCTCCCTCCTCCATGGCAGACGACCAGCCTCCTCCGCGGGCTCCGGCTCCACCACCAAAAGGCTATAAATTAACGGCCTCTTCAATCTCTTACGCCAAAAGCACCTCCACGATTCCACCATTCTTACATCTCTTCAAATGCTGTTCCGCGACAAACCCTCCTTCTTACATCCTCAAGCACGTTTCTCTCAACGCCTACCCTTCGCAAATCCTCGCCATTGTGGGCCCAAGCGGCGCCGGCAAGTCCACCCTCCTCGATATCCTCGCCGCCCGCACTTCAGCCACCTCCGGCACCCTACTCCTCAACTCCTCCCCCTTTAATCCTTCCTCCTTCCGCAAGCTTTCTTCTTACGTCCCACAACACGACGCCTGCCTCCCACTCCTCACCGTTGCCGAGACATTCGCCTTCGCCGCCCGCCTCCTCCAGCCCAAGCCCTTCGACACCTTCTCCCTTCTCGCCGAGCTCGGCCTCAGTCACTTGGCTCAAACCAGGCTAGCCGATGGGCTTTCCGGCGGCGAGCGAAGACGGGTCTCCATCGGCCTCAGCCTGCTCCACGACCCGGCCGTGTTGCTTCTTGACGAGCCCACTTCAGGCCTCGACAGTACCGGCGCTTTTAACGTCATGCAGCTTCTAAAATCAATCTGCGTTTCACGTCACCGAACCATTGTGCTATCGATTCACCAGCCAAGTTTCAAGATTCTATCTGTCATTGACAGAATCTTGCTTCTCTCTAAAGGATCAGTGGTTCATCATGGAACTCTTGCTTCGCTTCAGAGCTTTCTTCACTGTAATGGCTTCTCTGTGCCTCCTCAGCTCAATGCGTTGGAATATGCCATGGAAATATTAAACCAACTTGATGAGCTCCAACCAATGAACAATACTACACATCCGGATGAAGAAAGCCGTGCAAGTTCTCCTCCATCTCAGAATTTAGCCACCACTAATTCAAGAAAGATGATCCGATACAGGAGCTCAAGAATCCAAGAAATCTGTGCTCTTTACAGCAGATTTTGCAAGATCATTTACAGGACAAAGCAGTTACTTTTGACGAACACACTGGAAGCACTTCTCGTAGGCCTTGTCCTTGGAACCATTTATATCAACATAGGCTTCGATAAGGAAGGGATCGAGAAAAGGTTCGGTCTTTTTGCCTTCACTCTCACTTTCCTCCTTTCTTCCACCACTGAAACGCTTCCGATCTTCATCGGAGAGAGACCAATCATACTGAGAGAAACATCAAGTGGGGTCTATAGGTTATCCTCTTATATAATCGCCAACACACTCGTTTTCTTGCCATACTTACTGGTTGTTGCTGTTATCTACTCTATTCCAGTCTACTTCTTAGTGGGTTTGTGTGCTTCTTGGCTTTCCTTTGCTTACTTCGTTCTGGTCATTTGGCTCATAATTCTAATGGCAAATTCATTCGTCCTCTTCTTGAGCTCTATTGCTCCTAACTATATTGCTGGGACTTCGCTCATGACAGTGCTTCTTGCTGCGTTTTTTCTGTTCTCTGGCTATTTCATCTCCAAGGATAGCTTACCAAAATACTGGCTCTTCATGTACTTCTTTTCTATGTACAAGTACGCTCTTGATGCTCTTCTCATAAACGAATACTCCTGTTTGGTCACGAGGTGTTTCATATGGTACGAACAAAGTGATGGAGAGTGCATGGTTACAGGAGGGGATGTGATGAACAAGAAAGGACTCAGCGAGTCACAGAGATGGACTAATGTGTATGCCTTGCTTGGGTTCTTTGTGTTGTATCGTGTGCTTTGTTTGTTTGTGTTGATCAGAAGGGTTTCCAGAACCAAAAGTTAGAAATATTTATATAGTACAATGAAATTGTGTTTTTTTAACATCATGTTTCTATTGAGTATTGAGTGATAAGCTTTTCTCTCGTTTCATCTTCTTCTGGTTTTTGCATGGTTTGTATATTTTGATCACACACAGCCATAAAGAAGGCATATTTCATGGAGACAGGAGATATATGAAGAGTGATGTTTATGTTCCTTCAGATAAAGTTATGAAAAAGACGTACTTGAGAATTGATGTTTCATTGTTTTGTCACGCTGCTACTCAACTCTATTGTATTACCTTGGACGAATTTACATGCATGATATTAGAAGGATACAAGATCTGTCAATTTTCCTTGATCTAGCAGTCCGCTAGCGAACCTGGACTATAATAGTTGATGATTGTAAAACTTAAAATTCAAACTAATCATTGAACAAATGATGTGAGTTAAATATCGTTAAATAAATTATTTCTTAAAACTTAGATTTGTGAAGTTATATGTTATTCTCTGATGGAAAAGAGAGAGAATCACGGATTTCTTCACATGCAAATAATTTGATGGACAGGACAATCTGATGGAGTGATGGTCTAGTGAGACTGAGAGATGAGAATACAATTATAGCTGCTGCTCGACCAGAAGGTGGACCCACAGTGTTATAGATTCATTATTGAAAAAATAATTCATTCTAATTAAGATATTAAGATAAGATAAGGGCTTTTGTGGATCCAGTTTCTAGTGTATACAATATTTTAAAAGTATTTTTTAAAAAAAAATACATACAACACCATAAAATATTTTTGGTGTAATGTCCCACTTGATAATTTAGGGTTTTAGACGATTCATATTTACCAAAAATGAAAAACTTCTTCTAAGCAAACTTGAACAATTCAAAAATAACTATACGATAAAAATAGGACCAAATAAATATAACTGTCATTTTCCCTTCCATGTGAGCAAGCCTTGAACGTGTGATGACAAGAGAAGCTGAGTTTTAGTGGCTTCTCATTAACAAAAGGAATAAATAAATTAATTCCGAATGTCACAATTCACAAAGAAGCATAACGTCCCATTCAATTTTAAAGTATTATATATATATATGCGTATATATCTATATATAGGCTGTCTTTGAGTCACGGGTCTGTTTAGTTCATGGAGAACGGAGTGAGGAAGAAGCCAACATGTCTGGTACATCATGAAAGGGTCTTTGTCGCTTAGCTTTGGTGTTACTGCTTAATATACTGTTCATGCTCACGGATTCTTGGTCTGTGATCTCACCCGTGAACTCGTCCTTTAATATATGTTTCTTCACTCAATTTTATGGGCTAATGAAATCTAATATGCATCTCTTTAATGCACTATGATACCTATTACAATACTTAAACTTTTCAAAATGTTTTTCCTTTTAGATAATTAAATTTTATATTGATATTTTGGTATATTATGGGTAAGAAATAATGTGATTTTGGAAATTTTTTGTGATTTTCTTAAAATTTAAATTGCATAATTTTAAGATTTTTTTTTGTAGAATCATAAAAAAAATAAAACTGTCATGTCATGCCTACAAGATTTAAAAATGCTGTCTTTTTTACGTAGAATCTAACTATATAAAGAAAAAAATATTTATGAGGTCGGAGCATTGCAATTTGCAAAAGATATCAAAGGGTGGCACATTTAAACCAAATTTTCACACTGTAAATAAATCCATGTGAAGGTGTTGGATGAATGTTCACCCACTGCTATGTTGTAAATAAGAGTTGGATTAAAAAATGTGTTTAGCGGAAAATTCTTACAAAGCTATTCTCTTTGAAGGTTTCAACTGGTCTTTATGCATTTTATGCGGCCTTTCGTTTGAAAAATGACTAGATATCAATTTTTTTTCTAGTCACTTCAATTTCACACCAAATATCCATTAAAATACCCACTGGTGTATGACAAAATTGTTCAAGTTGGCAAAAAAAAAAAGGGACAGAATTGTTCAAATAGAGAAGGAGTGGGATTCAGAATTTGAAAATTAGTATTCTTTTATACATGATGGGCCTATCTTGTAAAGGCCCATTCCGTCATTTAATGGCATTTGGGAAAGCTCATTCCATTAGTGTGTTTGGTTTGAAGGGAATTGATGGTAGGGGAGAGGATGAAGGGAAGGATAAGAAATGACAGAGAAGAGAATTCCCTAATTTGGTTTGGTTGGAAGGAAAGTGAGGAAGAGTATTTTTAATGATCCATCATTTGGTTTAGGAGGGGAGAGAACAGAAGAAGTGGTAGTAATTTACTATTTTACCTTTAAATATTAATTTATAGTTTTATCTATATTTAACATAAATTAATTTATACATTAACATTAATTAATGCATTAATATTTTTATTTAGTAATACTATATTTTGAAAAATAATAATAATAATATTTATAATAATAATTTTTATTTTAATTAATTTGCATAATATATGTTTTAATGATAATTTTATGATTTTTATCTGTAATTAACTTATAAAAATGTATTTTTATTTATGATTTAATTTTTTAAAATATACTTTTATTTATAATAACGTATTAATGATCTAGGGTGTGTTTGATTTGAGAGGAGAGCAAGGAAAGAATGGGAAAAAGCTCCCCTCCCTTCATTTGGTTTAAAATTTTGGAGGGGACTTCCCCTCTCCTTTCAAATCTCCATTTTGATTCCCTCTAAATTGAAGTTTTTTAGAGGGAAGCCAAACACTTTGACAAGTTTATCCTTGCAATTTTTTTATTATTCTACTAATGCCTTTGAGGAACAAATCTTTTAGAAATCATTTTGCAAGAATATCTGCCAACTACATCTTGGAGAGGATATTCTTACAAAATGATTACTGAAAGATTTGTTTGGGAAATTTGTAAGCAAGTTAGACATGATAAATATATGTGATTCAACTTGAGGGGGTTGGTAATTATAAAAATAATTATGTAAATATATATTTACGTAAATATAGAAATAAGTAGAACAGAAGAGTATATTAAGGAATAATCATCTTCTAATATCTCAAATTATTATTATTGGAATAACCCATTGTACTCTATATAATATGTAATCTCCCTACTAAGAACATAGAGCATTCTTCAAATATTAATGTCTCTACAAGTCAGGGTGCTTGCAATGACAAGTGAATGTGTTTATAACGAGAAATATGGTTGCTTCCAATGACAAGTGAGGCTGTTTGTAATAACAACTGTTGGTGCTTCCAATGACAAGTCATGATGCTTACAATAACAAGTTAGGGTGTTTGTAATGACAACTGTGGGTGTTCCCAATAACAAGTGAGGGTGTTTGTATAATGACAACTGTGGTGCTTCCTAGATAAGTCACGATGCTTACAATAACAAGTTATGGTGTTTGTAATGGCATCCAATGACAAGTCATGATGCTTACGATAACAAGCTAAGCTGCTTGCAATGACAAGTGAAAGTTTAGGAAATGACAATTCACTTTATTTAATAATATATAACTTTATACAATATAATATACAAAATGGATTATATGATAATATTTAAATTTATATTAGGTTATAACTTTACAACATATTAATCATAATATATAAGCTTATCTAGATCTTTAGCAATATGTAAATGACAAGATAAGGAGTAAGCATTGACAAATGAAAGTGTAAGCAACGGTAAGTGATAGTGCATGAAACAACAATTCATTTTATAATATATTTTATTGTCAATTCATATGAACTGTACAAAAAGACCATGTACATTGGCTCTCCAATTAAGTTATAAAGAAGGCTTTTCATAGTTACAACATATTTTCACTCATTTTGTTTGTAGATCTCTTTTCCCTTCTTTCTCTTCTTTCAGCTTTGCTTCATCTTCCCATTTCTCTAACTTTTTCCCTCTGTTATTTCAACCATGTCATCTCATTTTGCTTCTTTTCATTCATCTTCTTCACATTCCTTTTCATCCCCATCCTCTTGATCATGTTCTTCCTCATCTTTAGATTTGTTCTTTTCACAGTGAGCAGTCATATTAAAATCAAATTTCTCATAGACAACCTATTTAACTCAAGTCCATATCTGTGAGCCCTCAAGCAGAAAACAATTGAAGAATGGTATAGTTTGTACAACATATAGTAGATAGCAAATAAAAGATTTTATTAGAAAATATGGAAAAGGAAAGTTTTTACTCCCGCCTAATTTACTTCATTTTGCTTCATTCTAAGATTCATTTAACACTACAGGCTACTAATTTTGTGTTTAACATTAATATGTAGATATTAATTATACATGTTTCCATGTTAACATCTGATTCTTTAGCAGTAGTAGATTTTTCATTTAAAGATCCTAAGGGAAAAGATTGAACAGACTCTGTGTCTTTAACTTGGTAGTCATATAACATGTCATTATTAATGAAACGCTCCTTGACAAAAAAAATGTCCCTCACCAAGTTAAGATATCCTTGCTTCTCAACTTTCATGTTTCTCCACAAGTTAGTCTCTATCAATTTCAAAAACATACTAAAGACAAAGCTATGATAACAAGGAATCAATGAGCTATAAGAATAATTTACCATGCAAGCGTCAATATCCTCACATCAGTAAGATCCACCTTCAAATTGGCATGAAGTGCTTTAATTCCTTCTAGGTTGTATTTGTATCTCCCAAAAATTAATCAACTATAACATGAATCATCCTTTCAAATTAAAGTGGGAGAGTTTTCTATTTTCTAGCAAAGTAGGTCGTTATCTTGAACATGGATAGTGACTGTACGCATCATATTTTCATTCCTAGCCTAAGCTAGATTAGCTAGGTACTTCAATAATGAAACTCTTCGGCTTCACTTTCCTCATTAGAGGAGTTGTCACACCATATACTAGAGACATAAACTTTCTTCTTCCTATAGGATTTGAATTTCATTTTCCTTCTCCATATTTTGCGTGGCAAGCTGTGGACAGTCAGCCTTGATGTGTCCCGGCTTGTTGCATTCATAGCACATAATCTTGCTTGGTCCTCCTTTCTGAAATCTCCTGGCATTTTGGTCGTTTTGGTACATCTTTCTAAATCTTCACACCACCATAGCCATTTCTTCATCCTCAACATCATTTCCGTCTTCTTCTGTTTCAGGTTCCTTCTCTTTACAGTCTTGAGAGGAAGCCCCTTTTTCTTCTTATCCTCTATGTTTGGACAATTCTTTATTGAATTTTGATAGCTTTCATATTTAGCAAGGCTCCCGAATAGAGTAGCCACATACGTCATTGATTATTGTTGTCACCTTTACTTCCCAATTGCTAATGAGTACGTTAAGAATCTTTCTCACTTGAGAACGTTGGTCATATGTTTTCCTAAGGGTATCCAGCTTGTTTATCATGAGTATGCCGCATCTCGAACTCATCAATTGTTTCTCCTTCTTTCATCCTTAGTAGATCATACTCTGTGGTCATAGTATTCATTCTTCCTTCCTTAACACCTTCAATGCCTTCATACACTCTCTAAAGTGCCTCCCATATATATATTTGACCCAAGGAAGAGTGCAATTTTTGAAGAAGTCATCTTCATTTAAGGTTGACTACAACACTAAAACAGTCTTTCAATTAAGGAGCACCTTCTTCGAATCTTATTCATCGAACTTGGCCCGAGTCTTCGAAACAAATGTGTCTTTGTCTTTCTTCATTGGTACAAAGTTTCCCTAGTCAAATCCATCCCACAAATCTAAGTCAATAGCTAAGATAAAGTTCTAAAATTTTATTTTCCAAAATGAAAATCTTTGAATGTTGAAAATTGGAGGTCTTGTGATTGAGACTCCATCACTGATTATGTGTTCACCAAATCCTTCCATGATCGCTCTCGAGACTATTAAGTCCTTTACATAAGAGACCTTCTTTGTTACCAAAGATAGAATAGGATTTGACCAATAAGCTGTGAATTGGTCACTTTTTAAAAGTTTTGTTAACACAAAGAATAAATGAAACAAAGCCACCAAAAAAGAGAAAGCAGACCAAAGTATATGAACACAGAGATTTATCCTAATTCGATCCTTCTGACTTACGTTTAGTCCTCATAGCACTTCTAAGATTTTCAATCCACTAATCAGCAACAACAATATGCCATTCAAGCCTTTACAATAGGAATCACAATCCCCCTCACAAATTGCACTAAAATAGAGACACACACCCTTTGCTTTTCAACTCATCCCAATTTACTAAATATTCTCGAATCTTGAGTTTCTCACTGAAAACAACAATTTTTGAAGTACTAATGTACTCTATTAAAGAGTGGATTGATAAACACTGAAAGGTTGGTGAACGAAGTAAATGCAGAAAGCCTCGTGTATTCGTGTGTTGCTTCGTTCACCTTGGATTCTCTTCTAGTTATAGGTGAATGGCATTAATTGGCCATTAGGAAGAGCCAAGTTTCCTTACTCATAGCTACAATCTCCAACATCTTGCATTTAATGCTTCTGTGATAGCCAACGTTGAGGTTCTGCGAATATGGACATTGAGGCCATGCTAGAGACATAATCAGAGGTCCATTCCCTATTAATAAGCCAATGCATAAGACATTTATAAGGGTAGTTAGAATTAAAACCAACGTAGCATGAAAAGGAAAAAAATTTTGGTAAAAAGTAATGTTTACTGTCAAACTTAGATACTATCAGATAAAGGAAATACTTGAGTTTCATTTTCATAACTCAAGTGTTGTTTGAAACGTGTATGTCACTACAAAAAATGTAGTATCAATAACGGTTATTTTATGCATTTGTAGCGGTTTTAATCGTTATAGGTGCATGTAGTAGCGGTTTACTAAACCAATGCAAAATAAGTCATGAAGAGTGATTTAGTCATGACTTTTTAGAATCGCGGTGCACATAAAAAAGCCTGCTACTACATTTGCAACACTTGTGAGCAGCCGCCGCTACTACATTTTCAAAACACCCATTTTTTATGAGGAAATCAAGAAAAAACACTGGGTGCCTTTTTATATGGCGCTTCTGATCCCTCCTTATCATCAGTGAAGAAGTCCATTTTCCAACCTAGGCAATCCACTTTGCGAAGAGGGCTCATTCGATGGCGGTTAACGGACTAACGGAGCTTTCGACAGTGACGAAAGCATCTCCCGTTTTCGGCAAAGTTCCAAGGTATTGTGTTTTCTTTTCCATTTCACCTGAAGGTATTGAATGGATCTTTCTTTCATTTGTATTTTGAGGTGTGACATTCATGGTTCTATGTGAATGTTGACGAACCTTTACATGATGAGTTCATCGTGGTTGTGAGCCTCAGTTTCAACTTTTTATGTATTATATTTTACATTTCTGACCTTTTCTCTTTTTCATCGTAGATGTTACTCTATCTAATAATCCACCATATCCTAACTAAATTTCCATGCCATTATTTTTCAACATCTCAATTTTATTTATCGCTCTTAAAATCTCTAATAATCTACCACATCCTGAGTTCATGCTCTATGTTGGCATTTTTCCTGGATAGATGAATTTCCTTGTCTTAGGTTGCATTTTTACTGGATAGATGCATTTCCTTACCCTGCTTTATCTATTTTGTTCTTTCGGATAAACTTATCATTCTACCTTTGTAAATAGTGTTAGGTTATACTAAAAATATGATTTTAATTTATCTCACTCCCAGTCATATTTCAAATGGCCATTATTTTTTTACTTCCATAAATGACAGTAGAGAGGTTCATTTTAGATATGTCATGTCTCTTATCTTGTCTGCTTAGCTTGAACTATACAATGAAAATTATATTCAAATTAATCTTAATAATGATGTAAAAGCCAAAATGACTATTGTCATCACTTAGGGTGATGGTGAAAATTCTTCATAAAGTTCTTGACTTGATACTGATACATGCTTTGCATCAGCAGGAGCGAGAATTTTGAAAACCACGACCTCTGGTCATTTCGTTGTATGCTTCCATGATAAATATTTGCTTCAAGAACTAATGCTTCGTTTGGTACACTGGAATTGATTTTGATGGATATGGAAATGGAAATGGATATGGATATGAAGATTGATATTGAATTTGAAAGTATGTTTGGCATGTCATGGAAATGGAACCCAATTTTTATTTAAAAAGACCGAAATACCCTTTCAATTAAAAATTAAAAAATTCATCTCAGATCCTTTCTTCATCCCAGAAAGCGGAGGTTCTATATTTTCGCCATTTCCTTCTTCACTCCGGGACGTTCTGAAGTTTCGACCACATTCCCTCCGAGCTCAATCGTTTGTCTCCTCCACTGTAAAGCTTGAGTGTCTAATACCCCATCGTTCTTTCTCTCTGCATTTTCGCCACCCTCACTGCTTCTCGGAAACTCTGTTCTCTTTATTCTTCCTTCCCTGCCTCCCCTTTGATTTTCCGTAACATCGTTTGTTATCTTGATTTTACTTCTGCATCCGAGAGTAACTCCTTTAGCCAAGCTTCATTTTCATCAACCTCAACTCGAGCACCCACCTCATTTATTTACCGTCGCCTATTTCCTTTCTGCTTTATCGCATGCTTCCTTTGTTTTGTTTGCCTGACCAAGGTAATTCTTTGGACTTAATCTGTTGTAGCATTAATCTGCTGTCCGGACTGGCATAGAGCTAGAGATGTTAGCCTTAATTTAATCTGAATTGGGAGTCAAATTTTGGATTGTTCCCACAGTTAGACTTTTAGCAAGGTACAATTGGTTAGATTTATCTTCATTATTGCTATTGGAGTTGTTGGGAATTAATGCTCCTGAACTTTGAGGTTGTATTTTAAGGATTACATGCTTCGCTCGATTGAAAGAAGCTCGACCGGTGATGAAGCTGATGACATGACGTGAGGCAGAGGCTTGCTGTCGTTGGTATGCCATCGTGCCGATGGATTTCGTTTTGCTGGCTCCATTCTTGTTCCAGTTGACTGGTGAAGACGAAGATGAAGATGAAGCGATGGGTTGTGCTGTCGAAGAGGAAGACGAAGCATTGTGGGATGCCATCGTTGCTTATTGCTGTCGGCGCCGGTTGCATCATCGCTGGTCGCCATCGTCTCTGGTTGTATCGTCGCTGGTTGCGTCATCGCTGGTTGATGTGAAGGGTAAAATCAAGATTCCATGGAGTTTGTTTGATTTCCATGGGTTAGCCTATGGAAATCAATTTCCATGATTTTGGTGGAATTGGCTTCCATGTGGAAGCCAATTCCATGGTACCAAACATGCATGGATATGGAAATCAATTCCATTTCCATATCCATGCATCCCAATTCCATTGAACCAAACGTGGCCTAAGAGAGTTCCTTGACAATTATTCTAAAAGGGTTTTTCTTTGGGTTACTTTTCTAATGACTACAACTAGGAATGAACTAATGTTTACTTTTAGATGTATTTTGCATATTAATCTGATTTTTTGTTTTGTATTTGGTTATCTTTTATTGCAGAATCTGTTATGATTTATTATCCATGAATAATCCTTATGGAATCAAATGAGGTTTCAGAAAACGTAAAATGAACTGACTTTATGGTTTGGCTCTCAAGCAACATTCTTTCATTAGATATCGAAAGTCTCTTTGCTTGAAGATCATTCTTGTTGTTTGTTCATATTTCCTTGACTTGCACTGTCTATTTTGTACTTTCACATAAACTTCTCATTCTATTTTGTAAATAGTGCTAAGTTATCCTACAATCGTGATTTTAATATATCTCACTTCCAGTTGTATTTCAAACTGCCGTAAGATTCTTTACTCCAATAGTGAATGTCATTGTTAATTAATTATTGGAAAAAAATTATTGAATTCCTTTCTTTGATTTTTTCAGTCATCCTAATTGGGAGCAAAATAATTCATGCCAATGATAGTACGATATACTAGAAGGTAAATCGGTTGTGGATCAATTCACATTTTACAATTCAATTTTGCAAGTTCAATTTTTTTTTTTTGGTAAACAAGTTCAAGTTTTATTACTTGAGACTATGTTTCTAATAGTTATCATGGCCTCTATTAAAATTTTCTACATTCTTCTACATTGTATCATTCAAGATTTCTTATCAGATATTTCTATCCTTCTTGCTGTATCACTTGATATCGAATATGCAAGATTTTTTAGGCCATAGGCCTCTAAGTGGTGTGTTGTTGAAAATAGCTTTTACAGATTCTGAGGTAAAACCTAGGTTTTGGAGAATAGATTTTAGAAAATAGCTTTTACAGATTCCGAGGCAAAGCCTAGATTTTGAAAAGTGATTTATATTTGGGAAGTTATTAGCTTTTAAGGATTCCAAGGCAAAAAAGTTAGTAAGAAAGAGGAAAGAAAAAGAATGAAAGTTAGGAAAAAGGAAAGAGAAGAAAGAAAAATTATGAGAGAGGGAAAAGAAAGAGAAAACATAGGTTTCAAATTGAGGTTTTGTAACCAAAATAGGAAAAAGTAGGAAAGAGGAAAGAAAAGGAGGAAAAAAGTAAGAAAGAGAAAACATAGGTTTCAAACAAAGGTTTTGTAACCAAAATAGCTTTTTCGAAAAATTTTTGTGCTTGGACCAAACCTAAGTTTTAGAGTCAAAATAGGTTTTAAAACCAAACCTAGGTTTCAGGAAGATGAAGCAAACAAGCCCTTAATGACCTTCAAAATATGAATTGTCTGTACAATTAAGAGTGGTTTTAAGTTGTTTTGTCCCTTGGAACAAAAGTAGAGATATCAAAACATAGTTGCATTGTTCATAAATTATTCAATCAAGCCAACATGGTAGGATCACATGACTTTTTTTTATTTAGCAATATTTATGTATGCCTAAGATTTAGTCCAATAACAGTGGATCGATGCTTGTGTAGGTGAAGGGAGATGGCATCATAGAAAGGAGGGACATTAACATTAAAATCTGTAAAGAGTAGGTTTCTGCTGTTTAAAAATGAGTTTATGGCCAAGTTGGTGAAGGAAAAGAAAAACATCAAAGCTGATAGTGAAATGGCATGACGGGCATGGGGAGAGCTACTAGAGCATAATAGAAATGAGTGTAGAGAGATGGCAAAGATATCAAGGCCGGAAAGAAGGCAACATAGAAGAGGAGAAATAAAGTTCCATTCTATACCAGATTCTCACTAAAGGGTTTCAAGTCTTTGGTTGACTTTGTCAACAATAACAAACGAGTGGACAGAGGAAAAAAGGGCGTTATTATAGATAGTTGCTTTGTAATTAGTTTCCATGTATTTGGTACAAAGATGTAATCAGTTACCATGTTCAATTATGTTTAACCATGTGTTTTGATACGTTGCAATATATGTTGCCAAATGTAATATAATGTTTAACCATGTGAATGTGATTCAGCAACTTTTATTTAGGAAATACGGGCTATACTTTGGTTATACTAGTTTTTTGTTTGGGTTTGTCAAGCCCACATAGCAATTCCACTCTCATTTACCATATCCGTATAAGGGATTACCAACTTGATGTTGGAAATTACCAACATACTATTTGTAAATACAAGGTCGTAGGCCCATTTTGACATATTTTAAATGGGACGTTGGAGGTAGTGATCTCAAATGAGGAATGTGATTTTTCAACTACTTGTTAAGGAATACCATATCTATATTGGGTTTTACCAGCTTTTTGGTTTAGTTTCCGATTGACTAATTTACCAGTTCTATTTAACTAACTTGAAGTTGGAACCAATATACTATTAGTAACTACAAGGTCTTATGTGATTTAGTTGAGGAATGTGTTTTACCAACTTCTTATTAGGGAATACCAATTTTGTATTGGGTTTTACACAGTTCTTATTAGGGAATACCATTTCTGTATTGGTTTAACAAAGTTAAAACACAATAATTTATTTTCAAGGACAAAAGAGAAGTTGGCAAATCAATGAAAGAGAGTTGTTGAAAAGTTTGTGACATTACAAAGTTGACATAAACATTAACCAAAAAACCCATGATGTTCCATGACAACATGACATTAGGATAGTTATGCCACTTAATGTTCATTTGTCATGGACATCATCTAATCTCATTAGTTACAAATTAGCATATGTGAATCCATCCCAGCCCTAGGTACAACACAAAAGGACATCCTGGGTGAAGGAAAAGGCTATTTACATATCAAGAAATAGTCATATGATATGGACATGACTAGTCAAATTGGGTTAGGATATTTAGAGGTCCTCCGTGTGTGTCCAACTTCATGGCATCTTGTACAATAGTAGATCTTTTTATTTGGAATTGTGATTCTTGTCTTCTTCATCTTGGTTGTCCTGGAAGTCGCAAAGTAGATGGTGGTTGGCAAGAGTGTGTGAGAGAAGGAGAGCTCTAGAAGGTGGTTTTTGGTCTAAGGTTCTGCTTCTGGGATCATTTTGGTAAGCTGAATGTCTTATTTTCAGTAAACTTCTTTCGTGAAGTTGTTCTAAATATTTTTCTCTTCCTAATGGTAGTAATATTATGTTTATTAGAGAATATTTTGAAATCTAGATTTTTGTTCAATTTGAGTTTTATATGTAGAAGGCCATAAAATTGTAGATCTATTTTTATAACTACGTTCTATAAGGTTATATTTATTTATTTGATACCTTGAGTATTTTAAAATTTTAGTTGTGTTTAAAAAGAGGTGTATTATGGATATATAAGATATTTTAACTAAATAAAGTTAAGTAGAAAAATATAGAGGATGATTTATTGATAGATATGATCGGTTTAGAATTGTTATTTTTATATTACGTGATTTTATAAATATTTTCTTTTATTATAAAAAGTTTCTAAAACAATTTTGTTGGGTATTTTCACATATAGAATTGATTTAAAATGATTTATTAGAAGTATGGAAATTATTATTGAAATTTTAAACAGTTTAGATTTTAAAATAATAATAATAATAATAATAATAAAATTTGAGGATTTAGAATTTATTGATTTTTTAAGTTTATAGTTTAAAACTTTAAATTAGGAATCATAATGTTAACTTGAGGTTTATATGAATTAAAAAAAATTAATTAAGAAAAATATTTGTAAAATATATATTTGGGGTTAGAGTGTGAGTTGAAATGTTTAGTAGTTATTTATTTGATTTTTGTATTAAATTAGTATTTATATTACTATGTAGATTAATTAGTGATTGGACTGTGTTTGGTTGCTTTATTCCTGATGCTAATGGGATTTAGCTTGGAATTGAGGTAACCAAGATTAATTTCTTTTATATGCTTGTTGTAGACTGTAAGGTGTTTTCTAGCCGTTACTTTCTTTATAGAAACATTAAATTGTGATTTAGAAAATTTTACATATTTTTATATATGATATTTATTCAGTGAAGCAGTGTACTTTTGAACTGTATGAGTGTTTTGTTATACATGAGGATGATGTGACATTTGGGATGATTGATATGAATATGACATCGAGACTGTATGAATGATGAATGTGCATTTATATTATTATGTGTTATATTGTGGGGTTACTTTCGGGACGAACGAAGAGTGGTGAATTATGGTACCTTCAACTTTTGCTAATCCTTGGCCCGGATTTAAGCTAAGTTGGTGTGGGTGGATACCTCCTTACCTTGGCCTATTGCAGGTGGCATGAGAGGGGGCAATGTTCTTGAAGTGACTAGCTAGCCGTTGGCCAGGTATACTAGCACTGATAGGATGTACCACGTCCATAAGTTATAAGGCGGAGCAGGTGGATAGGGGTTAATTGATTTTGATTAATATTATATTATGGAATTATTATTGTACTGATAAACCTGTTTCTCTGACTTGCATTCCTATCCTGCATATGCTAGAAATTGATTTTGGTTACTGAGACATCATGTCTCATCCCGTGATTATAATTTTTTTCAGGCAAAACCTCTATTTCTGATAGAGGCCGAGGGAAGCAGCCAGATGCATAGTTATTAAGCCTTGTAGGTTCTTTTTGGTATTGGTATTGTATTGAATTTTATATTGCCATATAGGATCCATTATTATGATGCATTGTATTTTGGGAAGGCTGGCAAGAGCTTGTGGGCCCTGTGATATTGGTTCATTATTTTGTGCCAAGCGAATCAGATTTGATGTGACCATTTGTGAATGGATCATGTGGCAAGGAACCAGGGTGTCCTATTTAATGAAATCGCTTCTGCAAAATTCTGTCGTTATTTAATTATTTTGGTTAAATTATTATGGTATGGATTTTTGGTCTTTTCACATGACAATTGTCACAATTGACCCCATGTTGCGACTATAAATCTTTTCCTGAAATGAAATGTTATAACATAGATCAATATATTCATAAACATTGCCATGCACAACTTTAATAGCTGCACAAGCATGTGCACATGGAATTTGTTGTGATATTGTCTCATCGTTTGTATGAAAACTTGTTCATAGCCCACTTAGCATATCTCCTTGAATGTTAATCCAATCATATAACTTTGGAGAGAACTAACTTATATGGTGCATCACCTCCTCAAACTCATCCAACAGCCTATCGTATACAACTTTGTCAAACAACATCAGTGTATCTTCTTTACTTTGATAACCTGTCCTCCTCTTCCCCCTGTTCACTTTACCCACCTCTGCAGTAAAGTTCTCTTTCACATATCTATAACAATAAGCATGCCTATGCTTCCAAAAATTGCGGTCACACTACCTATGATTGAATTGTGACGATCAAACACAATAGTCAAATCCATGGAGCCAAAAATCTGTTTAATCATATATAAATCAAGTCCAATCATATAATATCTCTCCCTTCACAATTGCTATTGCAAACGGTAACATCTCATTATCCATATCATAGGCTGAAGCAAGCAGTGTCCCCTATATGGGCCACCTAAATGAGTTCCATCAATATATAGTACATGTCTAGCCACTCCTAAGAAGCCCTCTATACAAGAACCATATGCAATTAAAACACACTCAAACTTACCCCATAGGTTGCCCATTCAACTATTGTTTTATTATCTGTTTCCTTCAATCTTTCGCATATCCTTGTTACTAATATGTATGATTGTTTAGGCCTACTAATATGCCTTCCATTATCTTCTCCTTTACTCTATATGCATATTTGTATGTTAGATTTACACCTTACTCCCTTTGCAGTGTCTTCCTGATGTCAACTGGGGACTTGTCCACATGGTTCCTTACCTCCCCAATTACTATTGATGCTATTAAATTGTACCTCACACCATGCTTAACCTGCAAATTATCTAGGGCAAAATATAAACATGCTCATTAATCAACTTAGTCACCCGAAGCATTGGAGTCCTCCTGCCTACTGCATTTGCACAGATCTTCCAAGGACAATCCTGTACTTTACACTTTACATAGATTTTATCCCTGCAATTCCACTAGTACTTGTGAACAAACTTGTGTCCAATGATATACTTGAATAAAGCTGCCCTAAATGCATCCGCATGTGGAAAGCATTGACCTACCCCAGAAATGATTCCCCTCCATTTTCCATAGCTCATCTCACTACTATGTGGCATTTCCCTCTCCACAACCACACTTTGACTTAGATCACCTCCACCAATGGCCTCATAAGTTAGGTCTTCACCACCATCTTCATCCCACATAGGCCCCACAGCATTGGCCAAATTCAACAGAGGTCTAAAAATTTCAGTGACAATGTCAACAATATGTCATTTCTGCATCAAGTTTCATAATAACATATTATTGTTTACCAATTTCTCAATGGCAAATACTAACATATCCTGATAATGCATTGACACTTCTTCATTCCATTTTCTTCGCACGATACATACACATGTGCACTGCTATCATTATACCAAAACAAATTTTCAATTTCAACCTCACCATCAAAATCAATTAATGTCCTCTCATCAAACTTTACAGTATATTTAGGGCTTGTTAGCCATCTATTCCTGAAACCTAGGTTTGATTTCAAAACCTCGGTTTTAACCCAAAACTTAGGTTTTGTCCAAGTATAAAATTTTTCTAAAAAACTATTTTGGTTACAAAACCTCAGTTTGAAACATAGGTTTTCTCTTTCCTACTTTTTTCTCTTCATATTTTTTCCCACTTTTCCTACTTTTTTCTCTTTCCTTTTTCCTACTTTTTCTTTCTTTCTCTTTCCTACTTTTTCTTTCGTTATCTTTCATCTTTCCTACTTTTTCTTTCTTTATCTTTCATCTTTCCTGCTTTTTCTTTCTTCTCTTTCATCTTTCCTACTTTTCATTATTTCTCTTTCCCCTTTTCCTACCCACTTTTTGCCTCAAAATCCGTAAAAGGTAATATCTTCCCAAACATAAATCAATTTTCAAAACCTAGGTTTTGCCTCAAAATCTGTAAAAGCTATTTTTCAAAATCTATTCTCCAAAACCTAGATTTTGTCTCAGAATCTATAAAAGCTATTTTCAGAATAGCTTTCAAACAAGCCCTTAATGTTACACCTACTTCCATCATCACCTGTTTATCTTCCTATGATTACCTTCAAATCATCAAATGTGATCCCATATTTGATCAATTTAACCTTCACACTACCTTCATTGTACTTATTTTCACTTTAACCATTAAATCATTTTTTTCCACCTATCTTGGTGATTTTCAATAAATAAATCAACCTGCTGAGCCTCAACACCAAGAAATCATTTTACCTAACCCATTTCGATACAATCACGTTATAATATTGTCATCATGCCATTTTTAAAAATATACCCCAACTTCAGCGTTTCATTATTCCCCTGTTTACCGGTTTATCGGGTGATAACAATATAAGTTTACTAATTTCTGCTTGGCTTTTACCTATAAACTCTTCACTCTTTCCCTGTTCCTATTATACTGCAACTAAACGCCTTTACGCGTAATATCCTAATTTTTACATTGGATGTAATAGAGATTAGGAAAGAATTAAGTAAATAAATTATTTTATTAAAAAAAGGAATAGGGGTCATACTGTAATTTTCTAAAGCTTGGGGGCCTTTGCTGTACTTTTTGCCTTCTTCCAAATTCTCCAACCTTCCAGTTGCCACCGTTTTCCATTAAAAAAAATTGGATGACAACACATGTGTGAGCTTTGGGCGGTGGAGGTGTATTATAAATACCCCTCACTGGCACCACAATTACAAACACACACACACAGAGCGTAAAAATAAGGGAGGGAGGGCCTAGAAGAGATTTTCAAATTACAAGGTTCTACTGTTGGGATCATTTAGGTAAGTAAAATAATTTCTTTTTAATACAGTTCCTTCACAAAAGTTATTCTAAATATTTTTTTCTATCTAAAGATAGAAATATTATGTTAATTAGAGAATATTTTAGTATTCAAATTTTTGTATAGTTGGAATTTTATTTATAGAAGACTATATAATCATAGATATATTTTTATAACCATGTTTTGTATGGTTAGATTTATTTATTGAACATCTGAGATATTTTAGAAATTTATTTTTTGTAAATTTTTTAATATATAGAGTATTTTGAGTTATTGAAATTTGACTTGGATATTTTATTTCAGATTGTTGAAGATAATAGAGAGTTTTTGAAGGATTAGATATTTTAAATTGAGGTTTATGGAGGCAATGGTGAATTTATAATGATTTAGTTTTGTTATTAAAGTTTGAAACTAGAATTTGGAATTTTAGTAAAATTATAATTTTCCAATATTTAGAGATTTAAAGGAAATTCAGATATTTGAGGATTTTTCTAAATATTTGGGATTTTTATAAAATCATAATATATAAGAAAATATTAAAGAAATAAACTAATATGTGGTAATGGGTAATTGTGTAGACTAATTGTAGAAATTGTTGGTGTGGAGCACGGGATTACAGTAATTCCTTGCTGGATGAGAAGTAACCACTTTCTACTTATTATGCATACTTGGGACATGTCTGATGAGTGATTTTGGAATTGATTCTGATGTTATTTGATAAAACATTGTGTTGATAATATTGAAAATATGCTGTGATGAGTCAAAGATTGGATATGTTGATGGCAATGTTTGCAAACGTTGTTGATAAATGTTCTCTTGACTTAATGGAAAACCGTTGAGCATGAAATATTGGAACATGCCAGTGCTATTCATACGTGTATATTGTTGATAGTAAATTGTGGATGTACTTTGCTTAAATGTTATAAAGAGATAATTGTGATATTGGGAGAGGAGGATGTGGTTATTGATGGGAGGCTATTCAGGGAGTATAAGGGGGTGAATGTTCAGCATGCCAAAGAGGAAATAAGGTTGGAGGACTTCTGAGTCTGATTACCGAAAGATCCTATGCCCATCATCAAGGGACTTCCGAGTTTGATTACCGGAAGATATTGTGCCGTTGTGATGAGGGCTTATGACACCCCTGTGATGTGAAAGGGGGAACCCATGGTCTGGTCTTGTGCTCTGTGGTACTTGGCCAGTCCACATTACTTACCGGTGAGTTTGTTGAATTGTACTACCAGTTACATGGGACAGTACTAGCTCATGGTTCAGTTAGAGGAAATAAGGGAAAACAGAAAGAAAGATAATAAATCTCTGTGAAATGATTTCCTGTATGATTTTATGATGATGTTGTGATGATACAAGCTTGAAATTCATGTGATTATGATTTGATAACTGTGGAAAAGTGATTATGTGAATATTGATTCAATTGATCATGGTGATCGTGAAAATAATGAATTTATATGGAGATACGTATATTCTGTGGACGGTGAAAAGAGATGTTTATGAGTTATTTGAAAAGTTTGGTAGTACTTGTGAATTTGTTTTCACGTGCAATTAATTCTCTATCTGTCATCGGCATTCGCTCGTATGCCTTTTAAGTAGGAATGCTGGTTACTGGGACTTTTGTCTCATTCTATCAATTTAACAACTTTTCATGCTAAATAGTCTGGGAGAGTTATGAGGTTAGAAGATATTCGTGCATATCTCTGTATCGCCTCCTTTATTTATGTGATGACTGTTGTATATTCCCATCTATAAGGCTCATTTTCGCAAGTTATGTCTTATCATGAATGTTGGTAACTTCATAATATAATGAATTTAGTGAAATTTGAGTTCTCTATATTCTTGATAAATTGGAATAAGTACTAAGTATTTATTACACTTTGATTAATAATTTGAAATGAGTTAAGTTTTTGGTATTAAGATAAGGGTTTTACATTACACAACTCAACCTTCCACTTCCATTAATCTCAACACTCAACTCCTCCTGAAAGAATAAACCAGTCACCTACAACCAATACCCAATAATCTCAACAACAAAATACCCATGTGTTGGATAGTTTCGAGAGGAGAGGAGAAGAACATTGATGACATAAAAATTCCATAACTCAGTTTCCTTACGCTACTTCTTCCCCGTGTTTTCCTCCATTCTTCTCACCAAGCAGACATCTTAAGTATTTTGCCTTTATAAGTGATAGGGTCATTCAGGTAATTTCCTTTTAACTTGATTAAAAACGGGTGAGGAACTATCACCACTCTGGAGTTTTCAAAATTGGAATCACCATTTTGGAATTCCCTATTTTTTAGGTGCTTTATACGTCATTTTCCCTTATAATTGCTTCTTTGCGTGCATAAAGACAGGGAAAGTGGAAGAATAAATGTAAATATTAAAGGGAGAGAATTTGAAAAAGATGTATGTGAACGGTTAAAAAGGTTGAGAGGAGAGAGAAAATTTGTGATAAAGAGGCAGAAAATCATGGGAAAATGGGGAGGAAAATTATGAGACCCATGCTCGCAATAAGTAAGGATGTAATTGATCATTACGAGAAATGACAAGTGATTAATAGAAGAAGGAATTACTAGCCAATGAGATTGTGAAAAAGCAAGATAGAGAAATAAATCATGATTGACTGATATTATATAAAAATAATATAATTGCTTGTTTGTCCGTGTAGATGGAAAAACTGAAGCAAAATGTAAATATTGAAGGCAGAGAATTGGGAAAAAAAAAATTATGTGAACAGTTAAAAGAGTTGGGAGGAGATTCACTCGAAAAAAGGTTGAGAGGGGAGAGAGAATCATGGAAAATTAGAAGGAAAATTATCGGACCTATGATTGTAATAAGTAAGGGTAATTGACCAATATGAAAAAGAATAATTAATCAATAGAAAAAAAAATAATTGGCCAATGTATTTATGAAAATGTAAAATAAAAATTAATTGATTGATTGATTGATTTTATTGGATAACCTATGAATGAGATTTCTCAAATTAAAATCAAATTTGACAATGAAGAGAGAACCAATAACACGTGGAATTTTATGAAATTATATTTATTTTAAAAAATAAATATAATCAATGTGTTGATCTTGATCACCTTCTGAGCTCACCTCCATGGTTCGATGAGTTCAGCTAAAGCAACTCGAGCGGTCCCTCCTTCCCTCAATGCGGCTTCTGCTTCATCCTTCGCAGCCTCGACTCGCTTCCTAACCAACTCACCTTTCTCCGATTCCATCAACTCAGTGACTCGCTCTTCCACCTCCGTCGCGTCAACCAATCCAACCTTCTCCGACGACTCCCGCATCCACAGGGCAATCTTCATATCCTCCACCATCAACACCCTATTGAACCTCTGTTCCGCGTACAGAGGCCACGCTACCATTGGCACTCCGGCGACCACCGCCTCCAACACCGAGTTCCACCCGCAATGGGTTACGAACCCACCCACCGCCCTGTGATTCAAAACCTCAGTCTGTGGGGCCCATTTCTTCACCACCATACCTCTTCCTCTAGTCCGATCCATGAAACCCTCCGGTAGTAAGAAGCCCAGATCTGGGTCAATCTGCGACGATACTAATACATTCTGAGTTTTCTCCGACGGTGGATTCCTCACTACCCACAAGAACCTCTGTTCACTCCTCTCTAACCCGAGGGCAATTTCATGTAACTGCTCTCTGGAGAACAATCCCAAACTCCCGAAAGACAAAAACACGACGCTTCTCTGAGGCTGTGAATCTAACCACCTAAGACACTCATGCTCTTTATCTTTTCCTTTATCATGAGCAATCAAAGGACCCACTGGATAAATGGGTGGCGTTGGACCATCCACTACACAAAGCCCATCGGAAATTGCTCTGAGATACTTGTGTTCAAGACCTTCAAACGTGTTAACAATAATGCCAGCTGTTTTGCATGCTAGAGCAGAGCATTTCAGGAATTCTTCGTAAACGAAATCATTCCGTACAAGCACCGGTTCAGGCAAATCCTTGCCGGCAATCGGCGGAAGGCTGGGGATGTTGAGATGGGTATCGACTTCTTTAAGGCTCTTATCTGTGGTTCGGTGGATTGTAGGGAGGTATAGGAAGGTGACGAGGTTGCTGGCACTTGTGGTGAAGAAGTAATAGGTAGGGATGTTGAGTTGGAGAGAAACAGAGAGAGCTTCAGAAGCGAAGAAATCTACAATAAAAGCAATAATGTCATGAGTTTTGGAAATGGAAACAAGAGCTTGGTGGAGATTTGAGGTGTTGAGGCGAAGAATCTCCAAGGCTTCCTTAGGCGGCGTAGAAGGAGGGGGAGGAGGCACAGGAGGGAGCTGTCTGAAGACAAGGTGAGGATCAACGGAGGCAGAGGCGGCGGCGACATAATCGGCCATGGAGGGGTTGGGTGGTGAGGGGAGGAGGATGGTGATTGAGAGTGAAGGTCGGCGGCATAATATGAGCTTGCTTAACTCTACCATGGGGACCAAGTGCCCCCACTGCATTTGGGGAAATAAAACCGCCGCTTCTTTCATCCCCAGTTACCTCTAATGCAGACACCCTGGTTCTGCTTCAATGCAGTAATATATGGCTCCGTTTGGATAGTCCGTTGAAAAATAGATACAGATTTCCAAACAGTTTATATGAGAAGAATTTTGTCTAGGTAAACGCATCCGTTGGACAAAATGACTTACCAAACAAAGCCTATATATAATCGCACACGCACACGCTACCAACTGCCAAAAAGTCAGTGGATTTTTGTATTAAAAATTTTTTTAAAATGAAAAGAAAATGACTTCTAAGCCAACAAAGGGGAATTGGGCGTTTGACTGCGAAGGACTCGCAGGTGAGGAGTGGGTGGGTTCACCTTCACCTAACGCAACTGATCGGCCATTCGCATGGAAGAAGAACGTCAAGTGAGTGTATTGGCAGGTAGAGATAAATCCCACTTTTGTTATAAGTTAGCAATAGTTGACAAAAGAGCTTGTTTAAAAATCTGTTTGAGAATAAATAAGTGGTTTAAAAATCTGTTTTGAGAATATTTTGGACATGCATAACCAAGTGGTTTAAGGGTCCGTTTGGAAGTCCGTTCAAGAATAGCTTTTACGGAATTTAAGGAAAAATCTAGATTTTGGAAAATAGATTTTAATTTCAAGGCAAAACATAGGTTTTGAAAAGTGATTGTATTTAAGAAGTTATTGATTTTTATGGAGTTTGAAGTAAAAAGTAAGCGGGATAAGAAAAAGAAAAAAATAGGAAAGATAAAATTTATTATGAAAAAGTGTATAATTTGAAAAAAAAATAATTTTTTTAAAAATCTAGGTTTCAAACTTAAACTTTGTTACAAAACCCATATTTTGAAAAATATGAATACTTAGACAAAAAATAGATTTTGAGGTAAAATCTAAGTTTTGCTACAAAACCTAAGCTTCCTAACTATAAGCTAAACGAACTTTAAGTTATTTTGAAAAAATTGAGGTATACTACCATCCTTAGTTAATTAATAAAAGTGAGTTGTGTTTTTGAGATTAAGGAAGTAAATTCAAAAATCTATTTATCAATTTTTTAAACTAATTTGCATAACTTATGAACTAATATATAATATTTAATTATACATATAAATATTTCATAATATATCTAATAATTAAATGATTTATTTAACTTTTTTTTATCACCCAAAAACCCAACTTGTCCGTATATTAAGAAACCATAGTAATTAATCATGCCTTAAATATATTGCTGCCCTCTGTGTATTTAACTGGCATAAATTATTTTCCCGAAGTAGACAATTCTGAATTATGATTAACAATTAGGTTACTTTTTCTTCAGAGATTGAGAAACAAAATAAATTATTTAAAGTATTTATTTATCCGAATCATTATATCATTATATATATTTATTCATCTGATCGTTATATTATATATATTCCTTTTCATCCCATGTCTTGATAAATATAAATACTTTAATAAAATTTATTTAACTTTCTTAATTTAAAAAATGTCAATCGATTCTTATATTGAGAATAAAAAATAATATAAATTAATGAAATCTCCTCTATATTTTAAAAATGTATATAAATTCCTCATACAACACGTTATATTTGATATTTTATTTTCATCCACACAACTGTTAGTTGATGATTAAATTTGACTATTCTTTAAAAAAAAGACTAAAGGGGTGAGTATTCAGGAAAAAAATTTGAAAAACTGTATTATGCAAATTTTTATAACTGACCCAAAATTTGAAATCTGAATTTTTTTTTTCAGAAAACATGATTTAAGTAAGAGTGTTACTGTCAAATTAATAATTAAACGTGAACTTCTAGTTTTTATCAAGAGTACGTTCTCATCAATAGTAAATTGATACCAGTGGCAAATCAAGCAACCGAACCAAGGAGAGAGAAGGGAGATTGGGAGAGAGACACGAGATGGGAGGCTGAAAAGGAGAATGAATTATTTTTTATTTAAGGTTTTCAATTTTGGTTTCATTTTGCCATCATCGGCTAGCGTCAAGCTGATGTGCTCATTTGAAAAAGAGATAGATAAATGTTTTTACTATTTACAAAATAAGTTTGTGAAGGAGATTACCTCGACTTGTGAGAAATACTGATGAATCCAAGTTTGGAGTTGGAAAAGCTCTCCCAAACACTCCAATATATATCCTTTCGATTCTCTATGTTATTTACTTTTTGTCACACTCATGATTTCAAAGATAAGCAATCCCCTTCGTTAATTCTATAATGCCTGTTTGATTCAGTGAATCTGTTGGAATGGAATGGAAAATTTTTAGAGTGTGTTGTTTGGTTAACACTGAAATGAAAAATAGGTTGATAGAAAAATTTTTATTTGATTGGATTAAAATTATAAGAAAGAGAGTAGGAAAATTGTATCAAATGATCATATTGCCCTTAATGACAAATGTAAAATGTTTTTTATAAACATAAGTATTTATTAATAAAAATTAAACTTTCTTAAATTGCATTCGAAAGAATGTAAACGTATTCAAATGCGATTGTTACGTGATCACTACATTTTTGAATATGCATTCGAATGAACGTTGTATCTAATTCGAATGATACCTTTCATCTTCACTATATCTTCACCACATGCATATTGAAATTTTGAAGGGACTCATTCGAATGACACCATTCATCTTCACCATATCTTCACCATATTCGGATGCATATTGAAATTTTGAAGGGTGTCATTCAAATGAGCTACAAGACTCATTTGAATAACACCCTTCATATTCACTATATTTTCATCACATTCGGATGCATATTGAAATTTTGAAGGATGTCATTCGAATGATCCACATGGCTCATTCGAATGACATCCTTCATCTTCACTATATCTTCATTACATTCGGATGTATATTTTTGAAGTGTATCAATCAAATGAGCCAATCTGTCATTCGAATGGAAAACTGTTTTTCAAACTCCATCTTCTATTCATTCGAATGATGTTTCGAGAGGGATATTGAAATATATATATATATATCATTTGAATGAACTTGTATCATCCGAATAAAACTTCTCTTTCTCCTTTCCTGATGCCATTGTTTGTGTACTATTGTAGTGGGTATGAAGTGTTTCTTTCTCTAATGCATCAACAACCCAGACCCTTCTCTCTTAATCAAAGCTTTATATAATATAATTATATGTATATCTGTGTGGTGTATCTCACAACAACCAATACACAAATTTTGTAGATGGAAAACCACATCGTTTACCCTCTGTTCCTCTTTTCTCTGTCTTCGGCAGTAGAATGAGATGCTCCTGAGTTTGTTTCAAGCTTTATTTGCAATGTCATGTCGGGGGTAAGTTCATCTTTTGCCCTCTTCCATTGCGTGAATGAATTTGGCTTCCCACCATTTTAGGTAGGAAAAGAGGTTCCCGCCTATGAATGAAAATGGGTTCCTATTGGAATCTTTTTTCAATTTCAAATGTCGAACCAAACAGCCGTCGTCACTGAAAAATTTTGATTTTCCTATTCCATCTACCGATTTTCACCGAATCAAACGGGGCATAATTGAATTCTAGGAGGAAACAACCATTCATATCCCGTGTGAAACCGCAATAGGCATTTAAGTTTTGTTTTAATCAAAGTACCCCTCATTAGTTAAAAGAATTATTTAAAATTTATATTTTTAAAAAACTAATATTTTATGCCCAAAAACAATTTTAAGCATATATTTTCAAACATTAAATTTTATCATAATATAAAATTTTACGATCTTAATTTTTCATCAGTTATTGAGATTTATTTATATAGGTTCCTTTTAAATGGGTAAAAAATTCTCTTAGATGCATATGGTATAAATTATGTAGGTTTGAGATATTATATAAATCAATTACGAACATCTATTGAAATAGTTAGTCAATTATATATTTATTCAAAAAATTAATTTTTCATCGAAATTTTTATTAGCATTTGTCTTGATATTATAAAAAAATTAAAATCATAATTATTTTCAGAAAACTAAAATTGAAGAAAATAAAATAAAAAATCCTTAAATTGTTCAAAATTAGGGGTTTAATTAGTATGATAAAGATTAAATTAGTAAATAGAATATATTTTAATATAAAATTTAATTAAAAATTTATTTAGAATATTCTTAAGCTCAAACAGATATGGATAGAGTGATATAAAGATAATAGAGATTATAGAAAGATATGTGCATCAACATAATATTCATAATAGTTCAACGATTAAAAGTAAAATCTGATCCACCAACGATAGAAAGATAAATTAAAAGAGCCAAATAATTTAGCGTAAGAAAGATAAAAGCGATTGTATTGATGAATTAATGTGAATACAATAAAATCCGAAAAAAGTAAGAGAGTATTTTTGTTTGATTTAGAGTGCATGTAACATATAGCAAAACTTAAATAAATAGGTGGTCCTCTAAATCATACTATCTATCTCCTGAAACACAGATATTAGTTCCTACATAGATCATGTCTTCCCTTGTGTACTATTTTTTATAGCGAGTCCTAGACGTGACTCAAGTATCTTATACATATGAAAATAATATCTCGGTAAATTATATCATGAATGGAATCTAATGGGATTGAAATAAAATTAACGTTGACGACATCTTCGTTTGTAATTAATATAGCATATAATGTAATGAATGATAATAAAGATCATAAGCCAATTTCCATTATTGAGTGTCAACAAAAAAAAGATTGACCTGTATGGAGAGATGTCATTAACACAGAATTAAAATTATTGGACAAATGAAAAATTTTTAGACCTGTAGTCCTTACACCTCATATGTAAAGATGATTGGATACAAATGGGGTGTTTATACAAAGAGAAATAAAAATGGTGAAATTACAAGATATACGGCACATCTTGTAGCCCTAGGGTTTGCATCAGTAGTGTATGTAACTACTTTTCGTTATTTGATTAGCCAAGCAGTAAATGGAGGGTTTGATTGTATCCGATGGATGCCATGACCGCCTTTTTATATAGCCCATTTGACATTGATATTTATATGAAAAATTCTCAAAGGACTCAATGTCGGAAGCATCAAATATTTTGATTAAAAAAAAAGAAGCATCAAATATAAGTTAATTAAGCTAAATAAATTTTTGTATAACTTGATGTAATTAAGCCGTATGTGGTATAATCAACTAACTAAATATCTATCGAAAGAATGATATAAAAATGATCCAATACACCTTATCGCTGTAAGTAACGATAAAAGTAAATCACCATTAGGGATGAAAATTAGCGATATCACTAATTTAATTATAGAATCTGCCACGGATTAGTGAGTGGCATTGCTAAAATTATGTTTTTTTTTAATTTTCATGCAACAGAAATCATCATATTCCTACTATTAAATTCATGATCTGAATCTCTTCATACTCTCCACACTTCTGTTCATACTTAATTCTTCATTTGATTTTAATGTTTGGTCCCCAAAAAAAACTATAAAGTACGCAACCCAATATTATAGCATGGCTTCCTCTAAGCCTAATTCTTCCATGATTCAAAGAATTTGGCTAATGCAACACGTGCAGATCCTCCTTCCCTCATCGCGGCCTCTGCTTCTTCCTTCGCAATCCCAGCCCGCTTCCTAACCAACTCACCTTTCTCCGATTCCAACAACTCAGTGACTCGCTCTTCCACCTCCGCCGCCTCAACCAATCCACCCTCCTCCGATGGCGACGACTCGCGCATCCACAACGCAATCTTCATCTCCTCCACCATCACCACCCTATTCAGCCTCTGCTCTGCATACAGCGGCCAAGCCACCATCGGCACTCCGGCGACCACCGCCTCCAGCACCGAGTTCCACCCGCAGTGGGTCACGAACCCACCCACCGACCGGTGCTTCAGCACCGCCGCCTGTGGGGCCCACTTCCTCACCACCATCCCTCTTTCTCTTGTCCTATCCAAGAACCCCTCCGGCAACAGCGAATCCAGATCTGGGTCCTCCTGTGACGACGCAGCAAGGTTATGGGTTTCCTCCGTCGGCGGATTCCGCACCACCCACAAGAATCTTTGCCCACTCCTCTCCAATCCAGAAGCTATTTCACGTAGTTGCTCTTTGGAAAAAACACCCAAACTTCCAAAACAGAGAAACACCACACTTCTCTCAGGCTGCGAATCTAGCCACGGCAAACACTCATGTCGAATTGCTTCTTTATCATATGCAATCAAAGGACCCACCGGATAAATGGGAGGCATTATTGGACTCTCCGGTGAGCAAAGCCCGTCGGAAATTGCTCTGAGACACCTTTGTTCCAGAGCTTCGAATGTGTTCACTATGATGCCAACTGTTTTAGGCAAAACAACAGCAATATTAAGGAAGCCATGATATGCCGGATTGCGCTCAAGCAGCGGTTTAATCATGTCCCCGCTGTGCAACGGCGGGATTCCGGGGATGTCGAGGATGGTATTGAGATCTTTGAAGCTCTTGTCTGTGGTCCGATGGAGGGTCGGAAAGTAGAGGACGGCGGCGAGGCAGGCGGCGGGGCTGGTGAAAAAGCTGTAAGAAGGGATGTGAAGTTTGGAGGAAAGAGAGAGAGCTTCAAAGCAGAAGAAGTCTGCTATGAAAGCACGAATAGAGTATGCTTCAGACATGGAAACCAAAGCGTTGTGGAGATTAGGGTTGTTGAGGCGAAGAACCTCGAACATTAGGGTTTCGTGGTTAGGGGAAGAAGAGAGTAAAGAAGGAGGAACAGAAACATGAGGGAGGCTATGGAAGATGATGGAGGGAGGAACGGAGGAAGAGACGGAGGCGATGAAGTTGGAGATGGGAACGGCGTGGTATGGAGGAGAGATAGTGAGGATGTGAATGGTGAAAGGAGGATGAAGATGATAGTGGGAGACTATGGACCTGGCAAGCTCGAACATGGAAACAAGGTGGCCTCTGGTAGCTACTGGGTAGAGAACTATGGCTTCCTTCTTCATGTTTGTGGTGTTGATTTGTCGGAAGAAAG
>JANTPZ010138392.1:0-22959 GCA_025593235.1 Vachellia pachyceras
AAATATGCTGACAAAAGTTATCATTATTCCCCCCCAAGGTGATTTTATAACATATATTATATATTGTTTTTATGATTTTGATGAAATTATTTATATTCTTTCTCTATTTATTATAAGTAAATTTTTTATAATAAATTTTGCCTTTTTGCACTAAAGAAAATTTGTTGTATGTATACCCAATTTTCGGATGATGGTATGGAGTGGAAGGTAGCTAACTATATTTTAGTTTCTGGACAATGGGATTGACACAAGTTTGTGCATCTAGTGCTGGGAAAACGGGTTCAGCCCGTGGGTTGAGCCTGCCAACCCGCGGGCTGAGGGTGGGTTCGGGTTAAGCCCGCTTTTTTTTTTAATTTTTTTAAAAATTAAACCTTTTATAGTTTTAATAGGAATATGATGATATTTCAATAGCTTCAAATATTATTTTAAACCTTATTATTTCATCTTAAATGCATACTTACTTTGGAGATTGTTGATTATGTATTATATTTTTATATTGTAAACATTGTTGATTATATTTTTTTAGAAATGTATTGTATTTTTCTTTCGAAAAATCAAATAGACTTGGTAAATTTTATGTAAATTTGTTGTATTATTTTTTTAAAAAGAAAATTTCAATAAAATAATAAAAAATAAAATTTAAAAATAAAAAAAAGTGGCGGGCTCGGGCTGCCAAAATGGCAGCCCGTATAAAAACGGGGCTGGCTGGTCCGCGAGCTGTCAGGCCAGCCCGTTTCCCAGCACTATGTGCATCTACTATCAAGTAATGGGCTCGTTTGGAAATGTTGTGGAAAAGTACTTTTACGCAAGTCGAGGTAAATATGTGAAGGAGATTATTTCGTTATACGGAAAAACACTATTGAACGTGCTTTTGAGAGTTGTAAACGGGTTACCAAACAGCACCAATGTCTTTGTTGCGATTAGACGTGTACGCATTTCTCATTCCAATGGAGATGATTCCCCCGTGTGGCGCTGGTCCAATGATAGGAAGTTTTCTCTGAAGTCTGCATATGAGCACATTGCGAATCCATCACAATCACATGGTGTGTGTTTGGAAAGTCCGTTGGGAGAAATGAGTTTACAAATTTCTAGGTATTTTGCGGATTTCGAGATGGTTTTATGAATTTCGATGTGGTTTTTACAGATTTCGAGATAGTTTTATCTCGACTTACGTGCACCGTTTGGGAAACTGTGTTCCCAAACAAGCACATGGTCATTGTGGTTGGAGGCTCAATTGGAAGTTGCGTGTTCCTCGGTGCTATCGTATGTTCCTATGGCTTTGCTTCCATGGTCGGCTATTCACTAATCTTGTAGGGTTTCATTATGGTTTGAACTCTTCAGGAGTTTGTGAGATTTGCATGGGAGATCAGGAATCTATGCTCCATGTTCTTCGAGATTCTCCTGTTACACGTTTTATGGATATGTCTCATACCTAGAAAATGATTAGTAAATTCTTTGATGAACTTGATTTCGATGAATGGTTGTCTTGGTGCATCACAAAACGAGAGTTGGTCTAGGGATATGAATTTCGCCTTTGGTTCACGATATTGTGTCTCCATATATGGTTATCTTGAAGTGATAGACTCTTTCAACATCATATGTAGAATGACTCCTTAATTATTGCTCGAACATGTGCCTACATGTCTTGGGGGTTCTCCGAACCCTTTACAAACAAACATAGGCTAAGTTAGTATAAGATGGATTTCCCATCTTCTAATCAAGTTAAAATTAACATTGATGATCCAGAATTGAGACTTCTAATTCATGAACTTGTTGGGGTCTTATTAGGAGTCATGATATGACATTCCTACAAGGATTCATGTATCGAGTTGGAATAGAATTTGTTATTTCCGCTGAAATGTAGGGTGTCCCATTGGGCCTTAAGCTTGCATGTGATGGAGGATTTAAGTAGGTTATCTAAGAGAGTAACTGTGGTGAAGTTCTCCACCTTATACAATCCCGACATTGTCAAACCATTCAGATTAGTGTCTTTGTTGTGGTACATGTGCTACTCAACTATGACTAGGAAGTTAAATTGGTGCAGTGTGATCGAATGTTCGATATAGTTGCAAATACTTTGGTAAGAGAAGCTTGGTAGATGTCAGTTAACCTGTTGATAGTAGATACACCTTTGGAGTATGTTGAACATTTTATGTTAATGGATTTTCAAAACGTTCTTAGTGATGTGGGCTCAAGTGGTTAGTGCTTGAATGTCTCTCTCACCATAAAAAAACAAAGTGTTCTTTTTTCTATTTTAAAACTAAAATGTCCTTTTCCACAATTTTCATAGAAAAAAATTAGTTAAAAAGATAAACTCCGACTAAGTGCACATTTTAAAGATGTAATAAAAAATTAAATAGTTTTTTTAAAAAAATTAAGGCTAGTTTATGAGCTTATATTAGTTAGAAAAACTGAAAAATGTTCAAATATGACATAAGCATAATATCATGTGTTTATTTGGAAAAGCTTATTTACTCCCTAAAAGCATGTTCAACAGTGTTTTTCCACAGAACGAGATAATCTCCTCTACATATTTGCCTCAGCTTGCGTAAAAGTACTTCTTTACCGCATTCCCAAACGGATCCCATATTTAAAAACAACAGCAAGAGGTAGGGCACTGGATTCGAATCATTCTAGTCTCTTATTAAATAAAAAAAATAGGATAATTCATAATTAATAACCATTTTTTTCACTCAAGAGTCTTATTTTTAACTGTTCTTTGGCCAAGGCTTGCGATGATAAAGGATTGTTTGGGACAACAGATGAAACCGGATTTGGCATTTATTTTTCTTAATCTTTTTAACTTCAAAACAATTCTGATCAGGCTTACAATTTTACAATTACTTGTCATAAGTTGTTTTTGGGGTTATATTTTTCTTACTTTTTATAACACTTCTAAACATAATTATAACATTAAACATTTAAAATGAGAAAAAAAAGACTCAATTAGAGATATTCCAATCTTTTTTTTTTTTGGGAAAAGAGAGAGATTACAATCTAAAACAAGGATGTTGCCAGCATTTCTAAACCAAAAAATTCACAAAGGAATTTTTCTGGTTCAAAGAAAGTTATATAAAAATAACAGCATACTAAATAAATACTACAAGGATTTGCGCCATTAATAACAGCCAATTTAAACCAGATGGTTAATCGTGAAGCCAAAAAAACCAACATTACCACTATGGATCACAGGTTGCCTGAAGAGCCCTGCATAAACTGAAACTCTAACCATACCAATGAACTAAAATGCAGCTCGGATTGGCCGGTCGGACCGAGGAACCGCTGAATCGGCGGACTAGCCGGTCCGAACCACAGTCAACCCGGTCAACGGGTTGACTCGGCGTTGACCGAGTCAACCCGGCCGGGTTGACATTAACCCGTCCAACCTGCCGAGTTGGGCGGGTTGGACGGGTTATTATTTTTTTTTTGTGCCAAGACCCAAAACGGCGCCGTTTTGGGACCCCTCCAACATTGAATCCGATTCCCCCTTCTCCCCTGCCATGTTCTCCTCTGGCCCGTTCCTCGTAGGCCCCACGTTCTCCTTGTTCCTTCCTTCTTTGAATCTTCCCTTTTCCTTTCCAAATTCAAATTCCCTCCCTTAAAGATTTGTATAATAATCATTGCGTCTAAGAGACTTTAACTTCCCCCTTTGCTTCATTCATGCTCATGTAAATGTGATGAAATCACAGAGTGAAATTTATATTCAATCAATTAAAATGAATACATTTGAAATAATTTTTATAAATATGAACGACGTTTATTCATTAAAATTACAAGTGTCTTACGTTAATTCATACAGATAATAATCCTCAATTACACGTGGGATAAAATACATTATGTTAATTCATATTAGTATTCATTAAGCCGATCCTTCCTGTCAAATCCTATTATATGTATTTCTTTCAGCAATAAGAAATCACATAGACGTAATTTCAAAAATCATCTTTTAGATTATCATTACGTGTGCTTGGGAACTTCGTTGGAAAAAAATGAGTTGGTTTTGGGAATGAAGAAGCCGAACAGCATAGACGTAACCTACAACAACTACTTAAAGATGTTCAACACATTTGAAACAAATTATATCTAATTTTTAGATGTATCAATAAATACTTTAGAATACTGAATGTATTTAGAAAAAAGCACTCCAAAATGATGGATATACATTAACTCATTTTTTTACAGTAATAAGCATATACATGCATAAGCATGATTGTTATGAGCTCTTGCCGTTGATGAGCATTTTGTGGACCACAAATTGTCTAGGACTGATGTAGGAAGAAATTTTAGTGCAATTGTCCTAGATAGCCGGTTTTGGAATGATTGTTATGAAATTGTGAATATTTGGATTCTTAATGCATAGATTGTTATTACAAATTAATTTGTAATATTTTTAATTTTTTATATAGCCGGGTCAACCCCCGGTTCGACCCCGATTCGACCTCTGACCCTTGACCCAGTGTCTCGGCCGGTTCGTTGTCCGGTCCGGTTTTTTGAACCTTGCTAATAATAGTCATGATCATCATTTGAATGTTCACTCTATCTTCCCCCACTTACAGGTAGTTTTTGTGTGGAGCTGTAACAATTTGGAATATGTATTCCCCTCTTTTTATTCAAAAGAGTTTAAGGACTTGGAATGTGTGATTATCCATAAGGCAGAAAAGATGAAATATGTGTTTGGAAAGCGTCACTCTGATCAAAATCTTAATGTTCAGAGTAAACTTAGCCTCCCGACCTTGAAATATCTATCCCTTCGTGATGTGCCAAGTATGGTTAGTATTTGCGCAGAAAACGATTATGTGGAGGCATTATATCTACAAAATATTAGTTTTGAAGGATGTCACCAGCTTCCCCAAAAATTTATAGATTTCTTGGTTGGTGGACGACACAAAAGGCATGAAGATCTCTCAAGGAGAAAGGTAAACTTTATTCCAATTTGTTTCTCTAACTAGTTGATAAGGGATCACCTAAAGAGATCCTTTAAAACTAACATATCTTAATGATAAATTTACAGGGTAAGACTCCTTCCAACATTTTGAGCTTTTGAAACCTTTCCGGTCTATGATTTGTAGGATGCAAACAATTGAAGTTCATACTGTCTGCATCTACCACAAGAAGCATGCTAGGATTGAGAACCTTAATAATACCATACTGTGAAGATCTTGTGAGCATTATTAAGGATGATGAGAGAATCAGCAAAATCCTTTGGAACCTTTAAATTTAAATCCATTGGTAAATATTTGGTTTTTATTATATTTCTATCGCTACATTATTGATTTAAATCCATTGGTAAATATTCAGATTAATTTATCTTTTTTCTATTAGATCTCATCAATCTCTTTTCCCAAAAAGCCTCAAATAATGATTTCAGCTGTTCACATAGAAATGGAATCAGGCAGCTCTGCTATTACTGATCAATTTGCACAAGTAAGTCATTTTATTGCATCTGTCTTGGGATGATGTAATTTTATTCATTTAGACTGTTATATAATGCTAGAATAGAAAAATTCAATAATCAACTGGTACTCTTTTTATATTTTGTATGAAGCAAGTGGCCAATACGTATTTTAAAGTTCACTAATCTTCTTTTCAATTTAACACCTAAGCAAACTAACTTGTAGCAATACTTCTTTTATTTTTTGTATGAAGCAAGTGGTCAATGCGTATTTTAAAGTTCACTAATCTTCTTTTCAATTTAATACCTAAACAAACCAACTTATAGCAATTCTTTTCAAGACAACAATAACCCTGCTTCTATTGCTTATACATTAATATTTTCTTTCTTTCTTTTATTTTGGGGGGAGGCATTTTCTTTTAATATGCTATTGGTTGATGATGGTTTCTTCATTTGACTCACTTCTTCAACAGAATAAAATCATGAGTCAACCAGAGATTCCCACTCAGAAATTTGCACAAGATGAACGGATGATATTGTTTCGAATAATGGAGGAAGGTGCTGAAATGGAAGATCACATGCCTCATGTATATGAAATTCTTGCTGCTGAAGATGATAACGAGTTGAGTAAGGCTCTTGCTTACTTGGAAATATCATTGAAGATCAGTCTGAATGAAATAGCTACCTCTGAAGAAAGAAAACTTCGGCTTGAGAATGCCCTCAACATATTATCCTCCCATTCTTCTGAAGTTGGAGGTCCCTCTCATGGCTTTCAGGCCACAATTCAGTATCTGCAACAGAAAATCCAAACTCTTTTATCTTCCTCCAAGCAAGTCTATGCCACCATTGACACATTCAACAATATTGAGCAAAAAGAAAAGCTTGTCATTGAAGAACGTTCACAGAGAAAGGAAGCTGACATTGCTCTTCTGTCTGAAATTTACAATAAAGAGAGCTCTTTAGCTGAGGCTCAGCTAAAGGAATCAGAGTTGAAGGAGAAGATCTCTAAGTTTCAAGCTGAACTGTATAAGTAGGAAAGAGAAATCAAAGAGTGTGAGACCAAACTGTTATCTCTCAAGGAACAAAAGAAAACGAGTGTTTCTGACACAATGGGGTTCCTAAAGAGGTTTGAGGCAGTGAAGAAAGAAATGTGCGACATGGTGGAAGAAAATATAAAAGCAAAGCAACAGCTACAAAATATGGATGCTAAGTGGTCTTCTTGTCTATCCAATTTGAAGAAAACCACAATGCTGCGAGGAGTTCATCTTCAACACAAGATGTGACTGTTGGAGACTGCTATTTAAATTTCCTAAACAATTCTACATTGTTGTGTTTTTGTTAGTTGGGTTGTTACCTATTTGTGTTTTGCGTTCTTATGATCAAAAAAGGGGGAAAATGAAAAAGAAAACAAAAGAGAGTAAGGTGTATATGAATTCCCCTTTGGCCTCTTCAATTGCCTTCTCTGTAAAAAAAAATTAAAACATAATGTTACAAATAGAAACATTGAATTCTATATGGGTCATTAGGTCCTTGTTATCGAAAAGATAACATGCATCTAGTGCTCTTAAATATTTGGAAAAATCCTAGAAAAGACCTTTAAAATTGTAAAATGATAGTTTAGCAGGTTTCAAATTTTCATAATCTCAAATCAGGGTACTGAACCAAATAGGGATTTTAAAATGTTAGTAAAAAGACGATAATGCCTATAAATATTGAGGAATTGTTGTAAATTTGATAATGGAGGAGAGGAGAAGGGGTGCTAAGAAGAAGATGAGAAGGCATATGGAAGGAGAGAAGAGAATGCATGCGAAGGGAAGACGAAGGAGTGAGCAGGAAGAGAAGAGTGAGGAGTGAATCGTCCCTCTATTCATTGTGATATGCCTTATATATATATGCATAACTTTACATCAAAGTAGATCACTTTAGAGATTACATGAAGAAATAAGGGGATACAAAATACAATTGGGAATAATGGGAGACATGGACATCCACATAATAATATTCATAACACTCCCCCTTGGATATCCATGACTAAACATATGCCTCATTAAAAACCTTTCTAGGAAAATCCGGTGGGACAAAATCTAGATAAGGAAAATAGAGTACAATGTTTATATATACACATACTAATGATGCCTCGTTAAAAACCTTTCTAGGAAAACCCGGTGGGACAAAACCTAGATAAGGAAAAAAGAGTACAGCGTGTATCGACTCCCCCTCTTAACAATATTACTCATTTTAACTAGAACAAATTTGCATGATGATAATTTCAGTATTTTTCGAAAGGCCACAAGTGAAGAACTTCAGTGAAAATAAGTTTCACTCTGTAGCCTTTGATATAGATGTACCTACACATATAAACAAGTATAATAAACAGTATATGTATAAATGGTTAGTTCATACTTAGATATACCTGAATATTATACCTCCATATTCATAGTACCTTGGAGAAAACGAATAATATATTTCACTCTATTTTAATGTATTAATGATATTGAAAAACTATATCATACTAGTAGATTAACGATAAATAATATGTCATAACATGTGAAATTAACAAAAATACATTAGTGCCCCAAAAGCACTTAATTATGGTACTTCCGGACCATATAGTTCTTCATCTCCCTCTTCGTTAACTTCTCAAGGCATAAATGGGTTTTTATCAACCTACTGGTAATATTTGCCTTTTTGGAGCTATTGAGGAGTTCTGATGATTTTGATATCATCAACATAAATAACAGTTATGACAAACATACATACTGTGTGATGAAAACACACTTTGATTGCTTCAAGTCATATTAAGACTTGTTTAACTCACTTTAATACTGTTCTCGAGAACTTGCATTTGATGCTTCTAGCATCATGGGTCCTTCAGGGACTCATATAAATGATACTGCCAAGTGTATCATATGGAAGTATAGCCATAATGTAACATCCTAATTTTTATTTAGAGGATTTAACTATCTTTGAGAAATAATTATATATTTAAAGGATCTAATGGTCATTTAGAAATAATACATATGTTAAATATAATTTGTTGTGTAGTTATTTGGGTAAAAAAGAATATGTTCAATGTGAAACTATGAATTAGAAAAATAATAATAAATGATGAAAGAAAAGATTATTTTGTAAAGGAAAAAAAAACAGAAGAAGAGTAAATGATAATAAAAGGGAAGGAAAGAAAATATCATTTATATATATAAATATAAATATAAATATATATATATATATGCGCGCGCAGGCTTTACTTTTAAAGAGAAAAGGAAAAAATAATAATATATATATGCAAAAGGGGTTACGTACAGGGACCATGAGGTAGCTTAGGAACAAATATATATGATAAAAGGAAAATATATATATGTATTATTAAAGAAAAACAAAAAGAAATGAGGAAAAAAAAAGGGAAAAGGGCGTTGTGTGCGTATATATATTATAAAGCTACTACCCTTATGCGACGACTAGGGTTATAATTCCGTTTTCTCTTCTTCGCGGCGTCGACTGTTTTCTTAGGCGTAAGACTTCATTTTGGGATCAATTAGGTAATTAAAACTACTCTTTTTTCATTGACGTTCTTCATAAAAGTTTTTCTAAATAATTTTCTCTTTCTAATGGTAGCAATATCATACTGATAAGATGAAAATTTAAGATTAGGGTTTGAGATAAAGATTGAGTTTTGTCAAGAAATGTCTAATGAAAGGTAAGGGGTAATAACTATGAATTTTCATCCTTTTGAATTTATGATTTGATTGTTGTGATTTGATTGTTATTATAGTTTAAAATAAATATTTAATTTAATCAGTTTATAATTTAATCTACATAGGTTATTTGCACATATTAAGTTTGAATTAACGATTTATTAGTGTTATTGAATGTATTCTTGAAGTGTTAATCGTTTCATATTGTTGAATTGATTTAGGATCTATAATTTAACAGTTTTATGTTTAAAACCCTAAACTTTAAATTGGAAATTGTGCAACTGAAATTGATCTGCTCATTAATTAAGTTTTTGGGTTGAGGGAAATAATTGAAATTAAATAGTTGAGAGACTATTGGGGACTATGAATTTCAAATGATTATTTCAAAACCTTAAAAGTAGATAATTAAGTCGATTTTGTATATATTAAACTTTTATCTACATTATTGTGTAGATTAGTTTGAGTGTGGTTGATGCTCTGTGATTTGGGCTGACAAGTATCCCAGAGTTGAGGTAACCGATGTTGATTCATTTTATATGCTTGCATGGATTGTAAGGTATTTTCGATACCTTAATTATGTATTATGAATCTTATCTCTATTTTTATATGTTTAATTTTAGTGAAGTGGGAAGTATTTTCTTTATATATATGAAGGATATGTTTTGCTTAGATATACGTTTGATGAGCTATTCATAATTTATCTTTATCCGTAACATATCGTGAATTTATGCATTTGTGGGGAATTGACATATTAGGTGCATGGAAGTAGTTGGGCGATCTTGTGATGATGGGACTTGTGTAATGTATTGTGAATGTATCTGTGGTTGCCCCACTACTGATCATAGTGGTTGGCTGTATTGTGACTCATACTCCGGTGTGGAGTCGGTCTAGACCCAGGAGGAAGGCCATGTTTTATTGTGACTCACACTCTAGTGGGGAGTCAGTCTAATTGTGACTCACACTTTAGTGGGGGGTCGGCCTAGACCCAGGAGGGATGCCATAATTTATTGTGACTCACACTTTAGTGGGGAGTCGGGATTTATTGTGACTCACACTCTAGTGGGGAGTCGGCCTAGACCCAGGAGGGAGGCCATGATTTATTGTGACTCACACGCAAGTGGGGAGTCGGCCTAGACCCAGGAGGGAGGTCAAGATTTATTGTGACTCACACGCAAGTAGGGAGTCGTGATGGAGTAATATGAAGGAGTAGGTTGGAGGGATCACTTGTGCATCCTGATTGTATTGAATGGAAAACATTATTTTGTTTGGATATTGTATATTAGCACTGCTTCACTCACTTATAATCCCGTATTGTATATTCTATGAATTGATTGTTGGTTACTGGGACTTTATGTTTCACCCCATCGATATATTTTTTTCAGGAAAGGAACTTAGTAATTCGAGGCGTCAAGGGAAGGGGCCAACAGTTTGATAATAGCTATCACTGTAGGCTTAATAGTTAAGCTATTTTAAGGAGAAATGTATATTGCCAGACTTTAGGGCTTACATACTCTGATTTATTTTTATCATTATGGTTATGCCGTGATATTTTATATATGGTTAAAAATTTGTCTGTTGGTATCTCTAACTTATTATGTATCCATGGAATGTTGTTTATGGACCCGTATGTTTAAGGGGATGCTTAAATATCATTGACTCTTGTGGCTTTAATGGTGACTTGTGGGCGAGCTTTGTGCCCTTGGTCAAAATGATGCTGTGAGTTGTGAATGGTTTGTGGGCTGGGTGTCTCACCCACAACTTTTGTGCCCTGGACCTTGAGGATTTAATAATCAATTGTGGTTAAACATCTGCTTTGTTTGGAATTACAAATGGTATTAGATTGGATTACGAGAACCATAATTAATATTGAATATAATATATAGTTAAATTGTTTAGGAGATTACACATAACACTTATGAGGCATAAGTTAAGCCCTTTATTGACTGTTTATATTCATATTCACTACTGGTAAATATATTTCTTCACACCATATACCAGATATATATTATTATTTTGCCTTTTACATTTATCTTCCATACATAATGGCTTATATTCATATAGCCAATTCTTTCTTTATTGGCACTTAACAAAAATATCGGCTCATGATTCTCATCATTCATTACATTGCATGCTATTTTATAATGTGTTGTCAACGTTGACTTTATTTCCTTCCCATCGAATTCCACAATTTATTGAGATCTCATTATTGTCAAATGTGTCTGGTACCTGAGTCTCTTTAGGGACTACAAAATTCTCTTCTGAAGAAAATAACTCTTCTAGAGCAATCAAGTATTATTGGTCATCCTCAACTGACCATCTATATTCTTGACTCCTTTTATTTTTTAGGATTTTGTTATTTTTTGAATCGATGGGCTTTTCACGCTTCATGGGTGAATTCATTGTCCTTCAGGGACACAAATTCTTATAGGAGTATTAGCAGATAGGATATGTGACTTTATCACTTTCATTAGATCAATAAATGCTTCAGGCATTTTGTAGCTGAATTCTATGAATGAATTTTTTTTTTGAATTTTCAGTACACATAATTTCAGTACAAGGATCAACAGTGAGCCAACTATAGTTCATTCCAGCTAATCTATTTACCCAACTGCTTATTTTCTCCCCCTGATGCTGGTGAAACTAATTCATCAAGTGACACTCGGCAAACCGTGCCATTAAATTCATAACCAGCATACATTTACATCATGCTTTGAGAACTCATTTTGGTGTGTTTTGATGGTTTTTTAAGCATATATACTACACACCCAAAATCAGGAAATATTAGGGGGAGAACTTTCGATAATTTGTTGGCCTCATGTGAATTAATAGCGCTGCCTGCAAAATGGCTAGTCCCAAAGCAGAATATGAGAGATTATATCTCATGTAAAAAGGTTACAACCATTTAATCAATCATTCTGCTTGTCCATTTTGCATATGAACATGAATTACAAGATGTTTAACATCAAGTCCAAGGGATGTGCAATCCTCATTAAGGCTGATGAAGTAAACTCATTAGCACTATCAAGATAATGTTTCTTGATCGGATAATCAGGATAATATGCTCTTAACCATATTTATTAAGCAACGGATCTTGCAAACTTCAGGTTGCAAGAAGATAATTAATAACTGTGAGACCATTTAGTTGATGCATCAATTAAAACCGTATGGTAACTAAATGGTTCACCATATGGATTGATCGTCCCACAAATATATTCCTGTATCCGTTTTAAAAATCTGAGAGTCTCACATTGTATTTAACTTTATGAGGACATAATAACAATTATTCCCTTGGAACATGCAGCATATTTATTCTCAATTATTTCTCGCATCATAATTAAACCGGGATGGTCGACCGGTCATGCCAAACATTGAATTCATTAATAAACTTATGGTTTATCTTATTTAATTGCTGGCTTGTATTAATTAGTAAACTTCTAGTTTACTATCTCATGACATACATCAAATTCATCAGTAAACTTCTGGATTACTGTCATATGCTTTCAGCTATACTTATATACCAAGCCAGTGGAACTTTCTGCAAATATCATGAAACTTTATAAGTTTCTTATAAATTGGGTAGAATGGAGTGCATTTTCAACATAATTTTTGTTCCTTTCGGCAACGTAATACTAGCTCTTCCGGAACCTTCAATGCACATCCAATTTATTTAGCATGCCCATATTTTGCCACTTTTGTGGTTCTTATCAGTTTTTCTCCACTGCAGGTGGGAATTAGAACTAATACAATTCTGACCACACTAACACCCATGATTGTGACCATATCCACTTTCTCGACTGTCACAATTATTATGTTTAACTATATTCACTTCTGGGAATAGAGTTGAACTTATTAGATAAATTCATAATTAAACCAACATAATGGGCTTTCAGGAGGATAACCAACTTCTGGTGGTCATACATTTCTTTTAAATTGTTCTAAAGAACATATGGGTCTTCTATATATGTAGCATATACAATATTATATCTACTACCCAAGATTGCATACTAAATACAAATATCAACTGTATGCAGTTGAATTTTAGATATGCATAATTCTTGATGAGAATTTAATCAATTCTCTCATTATTATATGCACTCATACAATAATTTATTCATCCATCTCTCAATTAAAATACAAGTTTGTAGATTTCAAACAATTAAATAATTGCATAATTTAATAATTAAAACAATTTCAACAATTGTATATAATGTAGAAATAAATCATGCAATAATAATATTTTCACAATTTGATGAATAAAGGCAACAATATTTACATCACATAATTAATCAAAACCTCCCACAATTATACATGCATTTAACCAATTAATCAATACGGATATTATGCAATATAACAATATTTCACAATTTAGATACACGCATTATCACAATTTAATAATCAAAACAATTTCACAAGGCAAATTGTATATGACCTTTAAAGGCATTATCACAATTGTAATATTGTTATATTGCTAAGGTAACAATTGTATATCCATTTTGATTTGAAGTTGTAAAACCTCCCACTCTTCATGTACCCAACTATTATTCAAAATTAGTCTCAGTATATTTCAATAAAATAAAATATGTGCAAATCTTTTTAAATTGTGAAACAACTAATATTAAATTTCCTTCATTTTAAATAATTGATAAATGATGCAGAAGGAAATTAAACTTCTAGAAGTATATAAAATAAATGCCAATGGCTAAATTACAACAGAATTAAGACAAAAACCTTGGATACAAAACCTACAGTTTTCTAAATATAAAAATGATATGCCGAAAACCTTTTTATTTTAATTTCCATTTTCAGAAAATAGGTTTTAATTTCAAAGGCCCAAATGCAACGATCCAAAACGTTTTATGGACGAAAGGCCTCTTTTTATCTGGGTCCAATGCTGGTCCACGATGCCAAAACAGTTCACCTTTTTATTACAAAAACTATTTGTATTAGTCCAGGCCAACAAACGCATATTTTAAGGCCTAAAACATATTGGCCCAACTCATGGTCCTTTCTCCTTAAAAAAAACCAGGTCTGCAACATAGAGACAAAAATTGATTTTCAGCCCAATAATCTGGCCCAGCAAATCCTTCCCCAAAAATAGCCCAGTACCTTTTCATTTATTATTATTTTAAATAATAAGTCTGGGCTCAAAAATAGCCCATGGTCCCAAAACAATGCCATATCGTATAACCAAAACGACAACAAAAAATGGACGGCGATTTGAAGTTCAAAGCATAACGTTCAGTGCAGTTATAACACAAAAATGGGCTCAAAAGTTACAGTAACGTTTGATTTACAATAACTATATGCAGTTGTATCAAAAAAAAAAACTATATGCAGTTATTAGCATAGTGTAATAATTGTGCAGTTATTGACATAAAGCCCTGTAACCTTTGAGTTTTGGCAACTTTTGATTTACAATAACTATGCAATTATTAGCATAGTGTAATAACTGTGCAGTTATTGGCATAATGCCATGTAACCTTTGAGTTACAAAATGGCCATTTTTTTTGTTCTTCTATTTTTTTTTTCTATTGGAAATCAAAGCAAAAAAAAATTGGGCACATTAGACATTAGTAAATGAGGATTAAGGAGTATCACCAGAACATGAAAACTGGGTAACGATGCATCATAAAAAAAATTCCAGATTCAAACATGGGACAAGAAAAACTGGGTTCTCACGGCTTATAGGCGCGCGCACACATTTATTTATAGATCAAAAAGAAAAAGCTGGGTTCAAAACTGGATTTTGTCAGTATAATTTATTTATTTCAGGTATGAGAGAACAAAGGGAAGAAATACATACCCAGATATGCTTAAAGATCCATACATATATATATTTATACAGATCTATGCTCAAGACTACGGAAAGCTACAGTAAGGTCAAAATTACAAAGGAAATATCACAAAAAAAATAGGAAACTTAACAATTCACACAATACTTATCTCATAAAATACATAAGAAATATACTTAATAAAATATGCGTACCACCTACTTAAAGTACAGATTTATGCTTATTAATAGGGAGTTTTTTTTTTCCGTAGTTTGTGGTATGCAGATATTTGTTATCATATGGTTTAGCTCTCAAACGAAATATGGCAAAGGTCGTTTGGGAGTTCCACAAGATGAATATAAATTCATATTTATGGTGAGGAAACTTGGAGATCTCTACGAAAACACATTATAGAATGTTCCACAAGAACACAACCAGATGGTCGTCAAAGAGATTGTGTACTCAGAGAAATAGGCATGCATATGCACAAATATATTCACAGATTTAAGGATATATTACAAAATCACAAGATAAAAAGATTCAAAATCACATATTATAAAAAAAAATGATTAAACACACATACTTGCATATCCATACACAAATTCATCATATCCATATTAACGTGCTGAATGGGGAAAACATATCTTAAAAAGTCCATATGCCAAAAAATTTTACAGGTTTTGCAACTGAGAGAAAAAAATCTGAATATTAGATAAAAACATACCTCAAAGACTGGAGCATCGTGCTGATAACATGTTGTAAATTTGATAACGAAGGAGAGGAGAAGGGGTGCTGAAGAAGAAGATGAGAAGGCATATGGAAGGAGAGAAAAGAATGCATGAGAAGGGAAGACGAAGGAGTGAGCAGGAAGAGAAGAGTGAGAAGTGAATCGTTCCTCTATTCATTGTGATATGCCTTATATATATAGGTATAACTTTACATCAAAGTAGATCACTCTAGAGATTACATGAAGAAATAAGGGGATACAAAATACAATTGGGAATAATGGGAGACATGTACATCTACATAATAATATTCATAACAGGAATGAAAATGTTGAAATTTTTTCATTCGAATGAATAGTGTTTTTATTCGAATGAAACACTACTTATTCACTCGGATGTCAACTCATAAGGATGAGTGTTGAGGATAAGAGCACTGTTCATTCAAACAAAACACTATTCTCACCGAAACAACATGAATACTTTATATTTAGATCCTTAGACATCTTGTTTTCGTTTCCTAAGGAAACAGCACTGTTCTCACCGAAACAGGGGCTCAGGATTCAGCCTGAAATCGTAGAAATGGAGGCACTGTTCATCGGGTCTAACAAAAAGTGAAAAATCATACAGGCAAAAATTCAAATCGGTTCAAGAAAGCTTCAATCTTAATTATAAAGTGATTTACTCAGTGAAAATCACTAAATTACATCTAATCTTTCAACATTAATCTCTCCCAAAAACCCAAAAATGGGAGAGATTGAGGGTAGAGGAAGATTCAAGAGACTCGCATCAACTAAATGCATGCACCGCAGCGCTTCCTCCGGTGAGAATCATGACACCACTCAGTCGCTATCTCTTACATGTGTCGCTCTCGCTTTTCTGATGAAGAATGTGGAATGGAGATGATGATGCCATAGGAAGGGGATTTTGACGAGGCTGGTGAAATTACCATTTTACCCCATGTTTTCCTTTTACGTGTTCTAGTCCTCTTCTTTTCTTCTTCTTTTTTCCTGAAATACAATAATCTCCTTTGAAGTTTGATCCAATAAATAACTTTCTCTCAAAATTTAACCCTCAATTGTGAAATTATTATTTCAATAAATATTTAGATAATAATTATATATTTTCTATTTTCTTTGAACTTTCCCAAAAATAGAATTTGACCCAATAATTTATTCATTTGATTTTTTACTTTCTCAATAGATTCTCAATACCTCAATTCTATTTTAGAAAATCTGACCAAAATTTTGGGATGTTACATAATGAAAAGAACCAACAATTAACCACAATAATTTTAACCAAAAATTATTTAACAACAGAGTTATGCGGAAGCGATTTTCTTTAATAAAACACCCCAATCCTGGACACAAGATCCGTCCAAAGATTTTAACATAAAATTCAATACGCTTGGCACAATTGATGAACCAAATAACACAGTGCCAATAATTCAAAATGCAATGCATCATGATATATAATAATAGGTTCTATATGGCAATATAAAATTCAATACAATACCAATACCAAAGAGGGGTCTACAAGGTTTAATACTTATACTTGTGGCTGCTTCCCTTGGTCTCTACTAGAATTAGATGTCTCGCCTAAAAAAAGTAATAACAACGAGATGAGAGAAAAAGTATCAATAATCAAAATCAATTTCTATCAAAAGTAATTAACCCCCTATCTACTTGCTCGCCTAAAATAAATGCAAGTCAGAGAAGCAAGTTTGTCATTACAATAATAATTCCATAACATAATATCTATCAAAACCAATTAACCCCCTATCTACTTGCTCGGCTTTATAACTTCTGGGCATGGTACAACCTATCAGTGTTAGTATACCTGACTAGGGGTGGGAAAATGGGCCCAACCTGCCTAACCTTGGTCGCCAAGATCAGCCTGCCCCGCTCAACCCACCATTTTTATTTTTTTTAAATACTTATTTTATATTATTTACCTATTTTTATCTCAATATTTTTTACAAAGGAAAAAGTAATATTAAATTCTATTTTAGGAAATTATTGAAAATTTATTAATGATATTGGAAAGAGAATTATGTAAATATGCTATCTCATATAAAAAATTAGATAAAAAAGAATTTTTTTTATTTTTTTAAAAAAATAAAAATTGGTGGGCCACGGGTTGCAACTTTGCAACCTATGGGGGTGGTGCGCTGGCGCCTGTGCAGGCCATCCCACATTCCCACCCTATACCTGTTAAAGGGCTAACTTGCCACTTCAAGAATGTTGCCCCCTCCCATACCACTTGTAACAGGCCGAGGAAAGGAGGTGTCCAGCCACACCAACTTAGCCTAAATCTGGGCCAAGGATAAGGAAAAGTTGAGGGGCATAATAATTTATCACTCTTCGTTCGACCGGAAAATAACCCAATAATATGATATATATATATATATATAATTTATATATACACCCATCATCAATACAATTTTGTTAAAATATTCATATCCATCATCACAAATGTTATAGCATCACGTGTATAACAAAACACTTACAAATAGTTCAAAAATACACTGTTTTATTGAACAAATTTCATATATAAAAATATGTAAATTTTTCTAAATTACAATTAAATTTTTCCATAAAGAAAGTAAAACTTAAAAAACACCTTATAGTCCAGAATAAGCATATAAAAGAAATTAATCTTGGTTACCTCATTTTCAAGCTAAATCCCACTATGCTTGAGAATCAAGCAACCTCATACAATGCAGTCACCAATTAATCTACAAGTTCAAAGCTATCACATATTAGTTTAATAACTAATTTAAATGGTAATATTAACTTAGGGATTTAAACCCTTCTAGAGTTTTTTTAATACCACTTCAGGCCACATCTAAATATATTTATTTTTTTAAAAATTTAAAATTATATTTACTCTAAAACTCAAAATTCTCGTAAGACAAAATCCTTAATACCTTCTCAAATATCATATTTCATCAAAAATCTTTAAAATGTGTTGTTCGCTAATGAGCCTTTTAAAAATTGAAAATGGAGTGATGTGTCCTAGCGTACAATATCTATTTTTCAGAGTCAATCTTTCTCTAATGTATTGATATGTAGATATTTTATCAACTTACATGTACAAATAATATAAAATCACTAAAATGATAGACACAATAATTCAATTCAATAATTTATTTGTTTTAATTTTTTTTTTGTGCCGAAGTGCTTCACTTCCTGTAATGAATATACTTCATTTCTCATAGTAAATTTCATAGTCTAACTAGGAGATTAATCCAACTAACCGTCTTACCAATTCATCCTTTTCAACAGCAATCAATGAAAATTATAAGAAATAAAACGTCATTTATTCCAAAAGGGGAAATAAAGAAGAAAGGTAGAATGCTGAAAGTAGAGTTGCATGCATCAAGTTATTCTCCAGATAAAGTGAAATGCTGTCGTGGAAGTATAATATATATACCTTGCTTCAATTTTTGAAAAGTGTATAGCCTCTATTAAACCATATGTTAAGTAATCAAAAGATTCCATTGATCTACACAAGGCAAATACATATAAATTATAATGTTGAAGGGTCCTGATTTTAGCTTTGTGACCCTGCAATTCAAATTCCAGAGACAACCAAACTCACCATCCCCAATCACTTCCTGCCAGTTTGTGTTTTCCATCATTCTTTGAATTTTCTCTTTGTTAATTGTTCTCTTTTTTTATCTTTCTTCCCTTCCAATCACTGGCCATTTTCATTTCATTTGTTTGTCCATTAATTGATAGTGTTGTTTTGTTCTTCTAATTTGGGCAAAAAACCAAAACACACAAGAAAAAGAAAAAGAAAATATTCTACATCTTCAAACAAGTTTGTGTTCTATTTCCTTCCTGTGTCTCTGTACACCTATATTCTTCCTTTCTTCTTCCTCTTGTTGTTAGAAAAAAAAGATTTTCTATTGAAGGAGCCTTTTTAAGCATTATTTTCTTATATTTGAATTATTTTTTTATTATAATTTCTATTGCTCGTTGTTCTTCTCCTTCTTGTTTGGAAGAAAAAAAATTGTGTTCAGATATTCCTTCTGACTTGTACTTCAAACCATTCTTTTTTCTCTACATTTTAATTCTTCATTTGATTTTCTCCCACCGTTGTTTTTCTCTTAGTTCATTTTCTTAATAAAAACAAAAAAAATACCCAAGAAAAGAAAAAAGAAACATGCAGCACATGTAAATCTCCAAGAGGTAAGGATTTTTACTCCATGAAGTTTATGAATTGTGTTGGCACATTGCTTTACAACACACAAACGTGTCTTTTAAACTTTATTTGACTTATTTTTATTTCTTAGATCTTGGTTGGTCACTGGGAGCATACTTGAAGATTTCAATTCTTGTTATTCCAGGTTAGCACTTACGCAAGTTTTAATCATAAAGCATGGTGTGTTATATTTCCTATATTTCATATATAACTGTTGATATCATTACAAAAAAATTATGAGATAAGTCCCTGCCAAGAAGTTGCCACCGGCGACATTAATAAGTTTTCATTGAACGTATCCTTCGGTGATGTTATTTTGCTACCGTTGAATCTATACTTTCAATGGTGATTTTTCTGTCCCTGCTAAAAATTGTCATAATTAGTAAAAACTGTAATTAAGCCAACAACAACCACATCATCGCTCGTCGATCGGTGGCTATCACGTCATCAACACCTTCAACGGTGACTTTTTATCGCCGCTGAATACATACTCTTGGTAGCGGCTTTTTTTGTCACCGTTAAAAGTTTTTACAATTATTAAAAAAATAAGAACTATAATGGTCACTGTCACATCATCACTGGCCAATGTCCACGTCATCAACAACTACCGCGACAGCACTGATCCTTGTACACCACATGTAAACCACATATATGTCAACTCATTAGCATGACACGTCACTACCTCGTTGTGCTAGATATTACCTAATAAATTATCAAATATGAAGTCATTTGGCTTCTCTGTGGTTTCATGATTTGAATTTGAGACATCCTTGTTGTATGTTCATGCGCCTTACCATTATGCTAGAAATAATAATTATTGCAACCACGCGCAAACATATATTATTTAATAAATAACTTAATTACAAACATATCTTAAATATTAAATATTATAAAATATTTTTTTGTTATTAAACACTATTTTTATTTTTATATTATATCTATATATAGGTTTGTTAACGTGTATATATTAATATAATATCTACAATATTGTTTTTGGAAAAATTAAAATATTAATAAAATTAATATACTATTATGAATTTAATATATCAATTTTTATTTATTTACTTAATGAAACAGGTAGCATACAAATATTTGTTAATATACAAAATTAAAAAAATTGTGTAAGATGACAAAAAAAGGGTATCAATTAGAGAGTGAATCATCTATAATGATGATTTTTAAAGGAGAAAATTAGTCTTTTAATCCCTCAACTTTTAACAATAGTGTAACTCAAACCTTTAACTTTGACTCAATTGTAATTCAGTCCTTGAACTTCGAGTCACTTTAACTTGATCCCTATAGTTTTAACCATTTTATAATTTAGTTTATTGCATTTTATTATATATGATTTATTTTTTAAAATATATAGATTAAATTATAAATGTTTAAAACTACAAGAACTAAGTTACAGTGAGTAAAAGTTCAGAAATTGAATTATAACTGAGTTAAAACTACATAGACTAAATTGCACTGAATCAAAGTTTAAAGACTGACTTACAATTGGGTCGAAAGTTGATGAATTAAAAGATTAATTTTCCCTTTTTAATTTAAAAATATTTTATTTTTATTTTAAAATAGCGTTAAAAAAAATCACTTGAGCTCACATAGTTATACTTAATATAATTTATACACAAGGATTATGGTGGGACGGTACACACATATATATATGAATGGTTGGATTAACGATTGGATTTTTCACTCATCGCCAAATTTGTCTTCTTTAATTCTGAACATGAGAAAGAATGAAATTATGGTGGGATGATACATATATATGAACACCATATTAAATTCGTAGAACAATTGTTTTTAAGCATAAAACTTATGAAAATGAAAACTGATTACATGATTTAATTCATTTTTATCAATAACATATTTGATATTATGATATGTTAAATATTGATTTTAAATAAAAAAAGCACATTTTTTTGTTAATAAGAAAATTGCAAATAAAAGTTTGCTTTTTAGCATTTTGCTTTTAAGGCTATGGAAAAAGTCACCACTGAAAGTCTTACATTCAGTGATGACCGAAAAAAGTGGCCGCTAAGAATCTTACCTTTAACGGCGATAGAAAAAGTCACAACTAAAAGTCTTACATTAAATGGTGACTAAAAAAAGTCATTACTGAAACTGAAAAGTTGTCGTTGAAAGTCTAACATTCATCGGAGACTGAACAACCACTATTGAAACTGAAAAAGTTGCCCCTAGAAATCTAATATTAGGAGAGAATGAAAAGTCATCATAAAAAAGTATGACTTTCATCGGCAAGTTACAAAGTCCTCGTTGAAGGAGAGACTTTCAGCGGTGACTTTATTGTCACTGAAAGTTATTTTTTTGTAGTGATATTAATCTAATTTAACTTTCCGTATCCATCCAGTTCCTTTTCAATTTGCCACTACGAAAACAGCAATTGCTTACAAGTCTTTAACCGGTTTCAAAATAATTTATTATATCTATAAAAAGCAAAAGTTATTTTATATTTAGTTTTTCACCCCAATCTTTCATAACACTAAAAAAGAACTTATTTGAAATAGCTACCAAAATCTTTGGGATTTTAAGAGTGGACCTAATCAAGTTATAAATTTTGACGTTTGTTTTATAAATTTAACAGGATGACTTGAAAATTTAAGGAGCTGGACGTTTTTCATATAATTATTTCCTAAATGTTAGATTATTATAAGAAACATAATTAATTATATTTAAAATGCTGAATTTTGATATTAGCAATTTAATACTACAACAGAGAAAATAAAAAAATATGGTGTATAAAACCAAATTTAAACCATTTAATGTTGATTTAATGGTTATAAATAGAAAATATGGGAATACAAATATTCCTCTTCTCTTGAGGAATGCATGGGACTTATGAGTTATGGTGAATTGGTCTTTTATTTGAGACTAAGGGTCTGTTTGGTTTGGGGGGGAGGGGAGGGGAGGGAAGGGGAAGAAAAATGAGCCCCTCCCCTTGTTTGGTTCAAAAATTAGGAGGGGAGGGGCTGAATTTTTTCCTTCTCTCCCCCCTTCCCTCCCCTTATTTATGCTCCCTCCAAATTGGGGGGTTTTGGAGGGAAGCTCAAATTTTTGACAAAAATGCCCCCAATGCAAATTACAACAATGCAACTCATGTAATTAATTATAAATGAATTTAATAATCAATTTACCTATTTCTCAAT
>JANTPZ010138393.1:0-39916 GCA_025593235.1 Vachellia pachyceras
AAAGTGTAAGAAGGAAGGTGTTTTTGGTTATTTTAATGCTTCCATTAGCTCTAAAATGAGGAATTGTGTAGGGGTAAAGTGAGATAAGGGATTTGGAAGCATTAAAAAACCAATAAAACAAGTTGAAATGCTCTAGGGAATTAATGAAGTTCAAGGGAAGTTAATGAAGTTTTAAAATGGTTTTTGAATTGGAAATGGCTAATGTTTAATGGCCATTATATTCTCCATTGTGTAGGCAAGAATTGTGTTCAAGAAGGTGATTTTCAAAGTGACCAAGACAAGTCACAAAATCAAGAATAAGTTGAGGGAAAGTAAAGCTTTAAGGTAGCAAAGATTTCTAACCTTACTTAATATGTTATGAAATTATTCTAATGATATGCATAACTTTATGACATTGTTGAATGTGTTTATGAGTAACATTATGCTATGGCCATATGCATTGAATATGTGCTTGGTACACAATTTGACTTTGTTGCTTATGTTATGAAATTAAAGCATGTCATGCAAACTTTTCATGATTGTTAGTAAGCTTTGTTATTGAGATTTCCCAAAATCTCACTCTCCCCCACTAACCCCTTCCTAGGTACAAGTTCATCAAAGGGTAAGGAGAATGATGCATGAAGCAAGGAATTTGTCATGATTTTGATTATGGAACTATGTTGTAATTATATGAACATGTTGGAATTTATGTATGGCATGTAATATGTGATGTAGCCCTATGAATGTTTGGCTAATATGGGATGGATAATGATCCCTAATTACATGATTAAACATGGTTAAGAAAGGATTAGAAGTTAGGGTTTCAAATGGTAAAGTTTAGAATTGAAAAGTTTGGTTAAATGTTGAAGTTAAGTTAACCAAACCCCTAGCTTTGGGCTAATGAGAAACAGAGCAAATGAACTCCAAATGGAATGAAATTTTACAGAAAAATATTTCATATTGCAAGATGCAAAACAAGCCAAAGAACACTAGAATTGGAGTTTTCTACAGAAAGTTATTAAGTTCCAAAATTTGAAGAAAATCACTGAAAAACCTGGGAAAATAGAAAAATGACCAAATGAACAGTACATTTTCACGAATTAAACTGTATCATTTGGGGATGTAAATGACTCAGTGAGTATTTTTCCCTTATAAAGGAAATTACAAGCTTCAAATAGAAATTGGAAGCATTCAATTTCAATTTTTCTAGAATTAGTTATGAATTTTCAAAGTTGGTCCTAAAACCAGTGAATAGTAACTTTCAAAAACTTGAAAGTTTTCAAATTGAAACTTTTGGACCCTTTGATCATAATGACGCTTCCTTTTGATTCCAAATCACTTTTTAGTGAAGTTAAAGGTTAAGTTAAGGAGTGTCACAGTCACACAGCGTACTCACTTTCTAAACCGAATCTGTGATCAATGGTTTGGAATTCCATATTCGAATCAGTTCAATAACTCATTCGAGGGAGTCACAGTGACTCTAACTTCAGTTCTTCCATTCATTCTAATGAGGGATACAATTAATTCGAATGGATGCATCATCCTCACTTTCTAAACTATACTTAAAATATGGCGGTTTAAAAATCCTTAAATGAATCAGTAGAAGAACTTATTCGAATCGGTCACTTCATTCGTATGAAGGATAAATCTCATTCGAATGGATGCAGTGTCCTCACTTTCTAAACCGTACCTGTAAACAATGGTTTGGAAATCCATATTTGAATCAGCTCAATAACTCATTTGAGGGAGTCAATCTAACTTCAGTTCTTCCATTCATTCGAATGAGGGATACAACTAATTCGAATGATTGCATTGTCCTCACTTTCTAAAGCATACTAGAATACGTCGGTTTAGAAATACTTAATCGAATTAGTAGAAGAACTTATTCGAATCCGTCACTTCATTCGCATGAAGGATAAAACGCATTCAAATGGATTCAGCATCGTCACTTTCTAAACAGTACATGTGAACAACGGTTTGGAAATGCATATTTGATTCAGGTGAACAACTCATTCGATTGACTCTCTCTAACTTCATTTCGTCACTTCATTCGCATGAATGATAAAACGCATGAAGGATGGATTCAACGTCGTCACTTTCTGAAACCGTACTTGTGAACAACGTTTGGAAATGCATATTCAATACAGGTGAATAACTCATTCGATTGAGTCTCTCTAACTTCATTTCGTCGAATGGGGTCTGTCACGCATTCGAATGAGGCATAGTTCTCATTGGAATGAGATCAGTGTCGTCACTTTCTAAACCATAACTGAAAAACAGTTTGGAAACATCAATTTCTGAACCGCGTTCTCTATGTTCTGTTTTAAAAGGTTTGGGTTTGGCATCCGAATGAGACCTACCTCTCATTCGAATGACAATCCTACTTGGCAAACTAACATGTAAATCAATTATTAAAGGTTTAGGGAGTTAAATGGTGTGGAGACTGATGTGGCAGTGTATTTGAGTTGGTAAACGGCCGTCATAGCTTCCGTTGGCCCAAGTGAGAAGTTCAGCGTTTTCTAAACTTCCGTGGCCAATCTGGTCCCGAGAAAACTTTCGGATACACAGTGCTCCAACGCGTGTACTTCCATGGCAAAAATGCTACTTTACCCTATTTAAATTAGACTTTAGAACATTTAGATCTGGTCTTTCGGGCGTTGGGTTTGAATATGAGATTAATGTCAAATTTAAATCAATATAGAGTGAATATTAGTCCTTACGGTTACGTTGATAGATTTTCAGTGTTAGACCCTATAATTTCAAATCATGATATTTTTGTTCCCATAGTTTCATCAGAATCAGGTTTGAATTTAACGACATCAACTTTTAGCTAACGTCAATGAGTATAGAAACCTAAATCAAAATTCATTGGAAGTATATGGAGACAAAATTAAAACCCGTTAAAAATACATGAATTAAAATCATAACCATCAAATTTATGTACTTTTAACAAATTTTTGTTTTAGTTCATATACTTATAAAATTATAAAAATAAAAAACTATGAATTTTAATTGCAGTGATTAAAACTAAATTCAATCAAACGAAAGCATCAATAACTGTCTTTTTTGTTCAAACCAATACTGCCATTAGCTGATTAGTTAAATCTAAACCCAATTCTCATGAAACTGTTGGAACAAAAAAAATCATGATTTGAAATTATAGGGTTTAAGACCGAAAATCAATCAACCATAAGGACTAATATTTACATCCACACTAACCATATTATTTTTCAGTGCACCTAACACTCTTATTTTTTTTTTTTACAAATTTGTCATTTGTTTGTTTAATTTGATGCAATTTTATTGATCCCTCCAGTAACTCTTTAACTTTTAGCCAATTTTTTTTAGAATAAACTAATCTTTTAATCCTAACATTTAACTCTTTTAAAATTCAGTTTGTTAAACTATTTTATGAAATCAAGTTAATAAAAAATGACTTTTCAAATCCCTTAACAATTTTTTATGAGTGTTCTAAAAATTAAATTTATTTACAATAATTCAACTATTTAAAATTAGAAATGTCACATATTCTGTTAGAGATAGTTTACTGTCAGAAGAATGAAAATTTTTACGGCTACATAATTTCTTTTGATAATCATAAAAAAGTATGATGATCTAGCCTTCTCGGCTAATGAGCATATATTGTAATTTTGGAGTGATGCGGGTGATAATTTTGGAGAGATGCGGGTGATAATAAATGAGTGGTAGGGAGTAATCAAATAAATTAGTGTTACGTAAAGATAGGCCACGTGCACTTGGGTCTTCTCTGCATTATATGAAGTGAACGAATTCAATTCCCTCATTCATTGTCTCTTTCCATATTTCTTGTCAATCAGCAATCAGGAATCAGGGAAATCAAAACGTAACTTGTACTCATTCATGTCGAAAAATGTGCATGACATTTTTACAATTTTACCCATTATTCTTCATAAGTTACTGTTTAATCTGAATCATTGCGTTCTAATAGTATGGTTGATGTGGATGTAATTTCATGTTTTCTTAGTTTGGCAAAAAAAAATTTAAAAAAACGCGAGACAAAATTGCATTGGTTATCCTCTAAGGGCTGATTTAAAAATTGGTTTGAGAATAATTTTTATGAATTTTGAGGTAAAATATATGTTTTAGAGAATATATTTTAGAAAATAGCTTTTATGGATTTTGAGGCAAAATATAGGTTTCAAAAAATTGTATTTGGGAAATTATTGGTTTTTATGGAGTTTGAAGCAAAAGGTAGATAGGAAAGGGAAAGAAAGAAAAAGTAGGAAAGAGCAAATTTATTAGGAGAGAGTGTATGATTTGACAAGAAAATATCTTTTTCAAAATCTAGATTTTAAACCGATGTTTTGTATCTAAAATAGTTTTCTGAAATTTTTTTGTATTTGGACAAAAACAAACCTAAGTTTTGTATAGAGGTTCCAAATGAGCCCTAAGAACTCGTTTGGAAGTTCATTTGAGAATAACTTTTACAAATTTCGAGGTAAAACTTAGGTTTTGGATAATAACTTTTACGGATTCTAAGTGAAAACCTAAGTTTAAAAAAATTATTTTGGGAAATTATTGGCTTTTACGAAATTCGAGGATAAAAGTATGTAGGAAAGAGGAAAGAGAAAGAAAAAATAAGTAAGAAATAGAAAATTTATTAAGAGAGTGGGTGTTATTTGACAACAAATAGCATTTTCAAAATCTAGATTTCGAACCGAAATTTTGTATCCAAAATAACTTTTCAAAATTTTTTTTGTAGTTGGACAAAATTTAGATTTTATACGTATAGATGTTCCAAACAAACCCTAAATTTATACAAATTATATAAACCATTTTTACAATTTTCTACGCTCAATACCTTCTCAAATGATATTTTTTTCTCGTAATCATTACTATATTTTAAAATTAAACTTAGTACGTAATCATTTAATGATGTTTCATCCATTTTTAAAATCTTAACATCAACGCTTTTATTAGCAACATTAGATTAGAAAAGTGAAAAAGGCATTTTATAAAATTAATAAATCAAGAAAAAATTGTATAAAGTTATAAGATTAGAGATGATTTTTTTTTGTTAAAGTTAATCTAGTACTCAGAAGTATTTTTCTTCATGCATTATGTATATTAAGCATTTTGTGATATTATCTTGTTATTAAGGTATTTTTATGAGAAATTTTGCCTTGAAGTAGTTTTTTCAAGAGCAATCACAGCCTCCTTGTTAACTCAAAAAAAGTCCGTTAAATAAAGTTGCATCCAACAGGTGGACTCGTCTTGAGAGGATGCTGTGTTTATATTTTTTATTTTATTTTATTGAAATATGAAAATTACACAATTTGATAGATATTTATCTTAGGTGACGAAGATGAAGTTGGTAAGGTTGTTGAGTCAGATCCTACAGTAAAATGAGGCTACTTCAACTCAAGATTCAAATATTTTGTTTTTGGATGATGAAGATGAGGATTAAGAAAGATTTAAATTTGTATTGTGCAATTCAGAGTTTAGAACGTTTAGTTTTTTTTATAATTTAAGGCTTGGATTCGTATTATTTAAATTTGACTTTTGAACATTTAAATTAGATTTATGTCAAATTTAAATCAATATAGGGTAAATGTAAGTATTAGTCACGGTTACATTGATTTCAAATCATGATATTTTTGTTCCCATGGTTTCATCATAATCGGGTTTGAATTGAACGGCATCAACTTTTAGCTAACATTGGTGAGTATAGGAACTAAAATCAAAATCTATTGAAGGTACGGAGACAAAAGCCAAAAACCGTTAAAAATACATGAAATAAAATCATATCCATCTAATTTATGTACTTTTAACAAATTTTTGTTTTAATTCCTATACTTAATGATAATAACCCAGATCAAATCTTTATAAAACTTTAGAAATGAAAAAAACTATGACTTGAAATTGCAGTGATTAAAACTAAATTCAATCAACTAAAAACATCAATATGTTCGTTTGGGAAAGTGGTAGAGAAAAGTTTTTACGCAAGCTAAAGTAAATATATGAAGGAGATTATTTCGATTTACGGAAAAACACTGTTGAATGTACTTTTAGGGAGTGCAAAAGCTTTGACAAACATGCCAAATAACTATCTTTTTTTTTTTTTTTTACAAACCAATAACACCATGAACCCATTAGTTAAGCTCAGATTTAATACTTGACCAAATACAATGCAGACCGCCTTCGTCACTGATACGATGAATAGAATAATTCTTCTAAAACTAACATTTGTTGAATATGCGACTCAGCTTCACATACCGGTGAGTGTAAGAACCAAAATCAAAATTTGTTGAAAAAACAGAGACATAAATCAAAACTCATTAAAAATACAAAAATTAAAATCACAACACATCTAATTTCTGTAATTTTACCGAATTTTTTTTTGTTCCTAGACTTAATGACAATAGCTCAAATTTAATCTTCATAAAACAGTAGAAATAAAAAAACCATGATTTGAAATTGTAATGAACTAAATTCAATCAACTGAAAGCGTCAACAATGATCTTTTTTTTTTTGTACAAATCAGTAACACTATTAACATATTAGTTACAGTGCGGCCTGTTTGAATCTATATTGAGTGAGTTGCAACATTTAGCACAATCTTAGACAAAATTCAGATCACCGTCGTCATCGTTGATAGGATGAATAGAATAATCCTTCTCGTACAAACATTTGATGAATATCTTCTTTCAGAACCTCGCCACTCAGCTTAACAGGATTTTGTGGTTATCATCTTATCAATGCGTATCCCGTTAACATCTCTGACGATGCAAACCTCTCTGTTCATAGCATCAATCCTTCCTGCGAAAGCCTCAAGACTGTAATGAACTAGGAAATCAGTGCCGAGCCATGGAAGAAAAGAGTCCGTCAGAAGATGATCGAAGAAGTGGGTAACCATCGAAGCTCCATAGTCGTTGATAACATATAACCACCAAAGTACTTGACACCAGAGAGTTTCTTCGCATAAGGCCTGAGAGACGGGCCTAAGCATTGACCCCAAGCGCCAGGATGACACGATACCTGACGGGAACGACCTCCATGGGCTTGCTACATCATCATCATCATCATAAAAAAGAACTTTGCACTACTATAAAAGAGGCTTCTAACTTCCATTTCATAATGGAAGTCTTTATCAGAGATGTAAAAAAACCCTTCAGGTAACGTCCAGCAGGTGCTACTGGAAGTCCAGCCATTGTATGGCTGGACGTGAGAGGCTGTCCAGCCATATAAAGGCTGAACTTGAGATGCCTCTCAAGTCCAACCATGTAAATGGAAGATGTAATGATACATTGAGATTCTACTCTGGAACAATCTGAGAGGCAGTAGAAGCATTGACTAAAGAATGTCATCATATTGAAGACAGAAAACAAGAAAAGCAACTCATATATACTTATTGACCAGTAGTCAGTGTCCATGATGAGGCTAATTTATATATTTAAACAATTCATGGGTGTCGCACTATGCTATATCGGTCAGCAATTTGAAGTCCCCCCTCACATTTACCGATAATGAGTGAAAGCACAACAGAATTCAGATTTTTTTTCTGGTCAAGGATATTTAGTACAGGGAAAAAGGGAATGAACAGTAAAGAACCCTCTGATTAGTACTATGTTCCTGCATGCATGGCCTTTCTTCCTTCACGCGCATACACATCCTGATCCAACTTCTATAAATTAAAATCAACCAGGATTAACATACACATGCACATACCTTTGATGACAACAAACATAGACGAAGTAGAGATTTATTAGACTACAAACATTAAACTTAAAATAATTTTTTGATCTCCTATCCAAAAACAAAATTTATAGTAACACAGAAATTTAAATATTCCACCTTATTCTTAGATTATCCCAGATCAAAGAGAAACAAGGTAGAGATTTAGTATAGTTCCATCATACTTGGTTAGAGTATCATATTGATAACACGTTATAAATTTAAGAAGAAAAAGATAAAGAAAAGGGAGAAAATTAGAAAGTAAGAGTAAATAACTCTTATTCATGAGAGTATGTAATACATACGTGATGTATTTATTTATGGGGTAAATAAATATCTATAATTACATGAGATAATAAAGGGATATATAAAATAATAGAGGATTATGGGAGATGTGAACATCCACACAATAATATTTATAACAAAAAGTAAATTAAAAAAAAAAATAACAACTCCTAGACCCGAAAACTTGTACCTGATCCTCCAAACTGTACCTGTTCCTTCTAGCTTTCATACCCTCATCGCCCAAACTCATTCATGTCGAAAAATATGCATGCCTATGTAATTACATCCATACCAACCATACTATTAGAAGGCAATTATTACAGATTAGATATCAAACAGTAACTTGTAAATAATTATGGGTAAACATGTCATGCATATTTTTCAACATGAATGAAGATAAGTTACTGTTTGAAATCCCCGATTCCTAATTGCTCATTGATAAGAAATATGCAAGAGGCAATCAATGAGGGAACTGGATTCATTGAGTTTATATAATACAGAGAAGGACCCACATGGGGATGATAATATTAGACTACAACAAGGGAACTGGATTCATTCAGTTTATATGAGAAGGACCCACTTGAGGATGAGAATATTAGACTACAACATGAGCTGTGTACGCGTGGCCTATCTTTACATATCAGTAAATTGATTGATAGTTCGTATTCTCGTGTTTTTGGATTTGGAACTGTTCAACCCACTTCATCTATCAACTTAACCTCTGTCTTGAGTGTCCCTAACCTTGCCTTTAATCTTCTTTCCCCCAGTAAACTTACTCGACAATTAAACTGTTTTATCACACTCTTTCCTAACTATTGTTTGATACAGGATCTCAAGACGAAACAGATTATTGGTAAGGGTTATGACTCTGGAGGACATTACTTCCTTGATGATCGGGTGTCTTGTTTGGTTGCTTGTTCTAGTGATACATCTCCTTTTGATGTTTACTATCATTTAGGTCATTTATCTTTCGTGTCCTTGAAGAGGATTTATCCTCAATCCAGTCATGTATCATCTTTAGATTGTGATTCGTGTCAGTTTGCTAAATATCATATGTCCATTTGGTGTCTAGAGTCAATAAATGGGCTACGTCCCCCTTTGAATTAGTTCATTCTGATGTTTGGGGGTCTTTGTCTAGAGTCTAAAATGGGTTTTTAAGTATTTTGTTACCTTTGTAGATGATTTCTCTCGAACAACTTGACTTTACTTAATGAAATCCCGTTCTGAGTTATTTTCTCATTTTTGCAATTTCTATGCTGAAATTAAAACCTAGTTTGTTGCATCCATTCAAACATTACGTAGTGATAATACCAAGGAATACTTCTCAATGCAATTTCAAAACTACATGCTTCAGCACGACATTCTTTATCAATCGTCTTGTGCCAATACACCTGCTCAAAATGGTATTGCTGAAAGAAAGAACCGACACTTAATAGAAGTTGCTCGGGCTCTCATGTTTCAAATGAATGTCCCTCAGCCGTTTTGGGCTAATGCTGTGTCTACTGCATGTTTTTTGATTAATCGGATTCCTTCCTATGTTCTTAATGGTGTTGCTCCTTACAACACATTGTTTCCTACTATGCCCTTATTTCCTATTGATCCAAAAATCTTTGGGTGTATTTGTTTTGTTCGTGATGTTCACCCTTCTATCTCCAAACTTGATCCAAAGTCCCTCAAATGTGTCTTCCTTGGTTATTCTAGGGTTCAAAAGGGGTATCGTTGTTTCTCTCCTACTCTTCGTAGGTATCTTGTGTTTAGAGATGTCACTTTTCATGAGTCTACTTCGTTCTTTTCACCCTCTTCCTCTGTCACTGCTCAGGTCGATGATCTTGATGATCTCTTAGTCTATTCTATCTTACCACCACCAGCTCCAGCACCTGTTCAGGCATCCATCAAACCAATAGTCGTTCATGTCTATGAAAGACGATCCATGGTCAGTAATGCCTCTTCTCAGCCTCATAGCCCCCCGATACCTACTTCGTCTGATCCAAGCTCTGACCCTATTAATCCTACTTATGACCCTGCTCCAAATGCTTGTGACCTTGTTCTAGATCCGGTTGTTGTACCTGAGCTAAATTCCCCATCTTCAGTTTGCAATCCCTCTATTGTTTTAGATTTAGCCGATTTGCCCATTGCTCTTCGCAAAGGTAAACGTACTTACACCCATCCAATTTCTTCCTATGTCTCATATGCCAATCTGTCTCCTACCTCTTGTTCATTTATTGCTTCTTTAGATTCCATCTCTATTCCTAAAACTCTTCACCAAGCGTTAAACCATTTGGGTTGGCGTACTGCAATGGAGGTTGAGATGATGACTCTTGATCAAGCTGGTACTTGGACTCTGGTTGATTTACCGACAGGAAAGAAGGCCATTGAATGTAAGTGGGTGTTTACAGTTAAAACAAAAGATGACGGTACTGTGGAACGCCTTAAGGCTCATCTTGTTGCTAAAGGGGTATGCTCAAACTTATGGCATTGACTACTCTGAGATATTTTCCCTTGTGGCGAAACTCTCTTCTGTTTGCCTTTTCATCTCTATGGCTGCTACTTATGATTGGAAACTTCATCAACTTGATGTTAAAAATGCTTTCTTGAATGGTGATCTATATGAAGAGGTCTATATGAAGCAACCACCAGGTTTTGTTGCTCAGGGGTAGGATGGGAAGGTGCGTCGGCTTCAGAGATCTTTATATGGTCTAAAGCAAAGTCCGCAAGCTTGGTTTGACAGGTTTAGCTCTGTAGTTCAAAAGTTTGGCCTGCATCAAAGCAAGTGTGACCATTCTGTGTTCTACCAAAGGATGGATGATGGTGTTATTTTATTGGTTGTTTATATTGATGGTATAGTAATCACAGGTGACAATACCTCTGGAATTTCATTGCTCAAGACCTTCCTCAACTCTCATTTTCAGACAAAATATTTTGGCCCCTTGAAGTACTTTCTGGGAATAGAGGTTATGAGAAGTAAGAAAGTGATTCTCTTGACACAAATGTAATTACGCCGGTTACGGAAGTTTTTTGATAAGCAATGTTGTTCCACAAATGTAAAAAAAGGTTTAATGTTGATATGTTCATTGAAAGCGTTAAGTTTGATTGAATAAAATTTAAGTTGATGTTTGTATTCATCAATGTTATGGTTTCATTACCCATGTTCTACACTTCAAGGTAACACTATCCTTAACAAAACTTTCAGACACCTAGTGTAACTCCATAGATACTTCTGGAGAAAATTTACCCCTTAACCCATAAAAGAATGATGAATGATGATGATGACTGGGGGAGGGGATTTTTTATTTCAATTTTAATTTTTTGAATTTTAAAAATAAAAAAAATAAAAAGGGTAAAAAATTAACTTGGGCAACTTGCTCGACTCGGTGAGTCATTCGAGTTAGACTTAGGTCATTTCAGATTTACCCAGATCAATGTGAGCCTGAGTTAAGGCCATAACCTGATCGGTTTTTTAGGTCGGGTCACCGAGTTACTAAACTAGCCAATATGGGTTTAATGACATTGGGGATTTTTTTCTTACAAAGGCAAGTGGAGCTTAGAGAAAAATAATGTCAATATGTGAACTGGGTGGTTACACCCCTAGCAAAAGATTGATCCATCAGGAGTTGTTCCTTGCAACTTTGTGGAGCCTGCAGAATAAAGTATATCTGAGAGCTTCTAGAGCTAGTTTCTTTTGATAAGATATCAGCACACATTAAACTTTCCCTAGGTACGTGGTATAACTCCACGGTCCAACCTCCATAAATAAGGTGACAAGTGGCTTCCACTTCATTACACAACTGATTGGCGGGTTCACGATCCTTGGGCAAAATATTGACCGCGTCTACGGAGTCTGAGCAAACTTGGATGTCCTTTAACTGTAGGGATCATCATATTTCCAACCCCGTTTGGATTTTCAAAATCTCCGCTACAGTTACTGTGGTTTGCCCAAGCGCCCTTTGGAATCCTATCATCCAACGGCCCTAATTATCTTTAATAAGTCCAATACACACAATGTGGTTAGGTGGTCAAACAGATGCATCAACATACACCCTTGCGACATTGAGGAAAATTGACCAACCAATGAATGCAATCAAGGAAATCTAGTGCTTCCTTTCTACAGTTGATGGTCTTTCTTTGCTGATAATGAAAACGAACGATTGGTATCACAAGCTCGATCCATGTCTCTGGCTCAACCATCAAATCATCAATGGAGGATAATCCTGAGAAAAGCCAAAAGTGGATCCATCAAATTTTGGGAAGCTTTCATATGTTTATATGAGCTGCCTTTGCATTCATTTAAATGGGAGAAATAAACTTACCAAGGTTCTAATTTCTAGTTATTCTGCTTGCATGCTCTACTCTAAGTTGAGCATAAAAAACCTCAAATTGCTCTCCTCATTTCACACCTGCATAGTTCACTCAGACATAACTTGTAAGTTACGAAAATTTAATGATATCATTTTGTTCCTTCTCAAAAAAAAAAAAAAAAGAATAGTAGTTATACATTCGAAATAATGAATAAACATGGTATGAGGAAAATAAAATAATCTTTTGCCAAATGAGAAAAATAAAAGAGATATTAATCATTTTAATCCATCAATTCAACTATGTCCATTAAATTCATTCACATCCAAATGTATGTCCATAAAATTGATTCAGTAAAGCCCACATCCAAATGGCAACCCTCAAAATGACTGAGAAGATTTCCTCTAGTAGAAAGAAACTAGTATTTAACCAAAAAATGATGAAAAGAAAGTAACTAATGTTTAACAAAAAAGATTAATTTCTCAAAATATTTAAGTTCTTATTAGGAGATATGTCAACATTCGGTCAAACCCAAAAAGATCACACTCCTTAGATTGAGGTAGTTTAAAGATTTGCTCAAGTCTTAATTTATTTTATTTCTCATATTTACAAAATTTTCCTGAAATTTTAGAAGTAGCCCCTCTACTATTACAAGAAGTTGCTCACATTCTGAAAATAAGTACAGATTGCATGAGGTTAAAATATAAAAAAAAAGCTAAAAACCAGAAAAAATATTTTAATTATTTTAACAAAAGTCATTTTTTAAAACGTGAACAAGACATTTTGCCTAAATCCAAGTATGACATATAGGCTCTAAGTAGCTTTTAGCCCTAGACAAGCCAATTTGGGTTCCCCAAAAAAATGCAAGTTGGATCCATTTGGAACAGTCAATATATAATGGACATGTCATTGCCTTTGAAAAAAAAGTATGTCATCAAAATTGAGACAAAACCCTTTTTACATAATTATCTTATATACCATAAATCATATTGAAAAAATAACTTCCACCGCTAATCTTTGGGTACAATATAACTTCAATTTTTTTGTTAAAATACATGTATTCTTATAATTATATTGAAGGCAATCATGTTCAGTGTATTATCAGCTGCTAAATGTGAGTACTTTGCACATTGAAAATTCAAATATTGATTTGCTACGTTAGAAACTAACTCATTCCACTAAAGCCACACTAACTTTTCAAAATTGGTTGGTACATATATAAAATATGAGCATTAATATTCATCGTCTGAACAGCACGGGGAAAATTTGGAGGCCTTGAATTGAAAACGAATCACCATTCTCACCTTGATCCAAGTTGAGGGCAAATCACTAAACTCATGTAAACTATGTGCATGTTTGGAAAAACTTTCTTCCAACGGTCACGCAAATCAAGAAAAAAGTATATCAAAATCTAGTACTGACAAAACGGGCCAACCCGCGGGTTACAGGCTGGCCCGCCATAACCAACGGGCTAAATGGGGTCGGGCTGTGCAGCCCAACGAGGTGGGTTGGTGAGCCAGCCCGTCAACCCGCCATTTTTTATATTTTATTTCTTTTCTTTCTTCTATCTCATTCACCTCACACCTTTCTCTTTCCAACTACACCCATTTATTTTCTCTCTCCACATCATTCTTCAACCAATCCAATCACACTCACACCATCCCGCACTTCTATCCCATCACATCACAATCTTTTCTCCATTTATCCATATGATTCCTTTTTTATCTCTCTTCTTTTTCTTTTTCAATTTTTTTATTTACTCTACACTCTAACCCATCCATTTTGTCCTCTGTTGTCTTTTTCTCTTTTAATTTTTTCACTCCATCATATCATTCATTTTCAACCACACACTCAAACCCTCACAGAGCTGACACCTTCGTCCTTTTTTGAAAAGTTGATATTGCAATTCACCCACGCGATTCGCACAACCCTGACGGCAACTTTCAATTCCGTCACCACATTCTTTCCCTCACCCATTTTCCGTCAACATCTCAGAAATGCCTCCACAGTCCTCACATGCCACAGTTCCAATGAAAGCCAAGCAAAGGAAGATAGTAAAGAGTAAAGACCCAAGAATAGATGAAGGCAGAAAAGTCAAGAGCTTAAAGGTTACAGCCTTACCTTGATGGCTATTTCTTTATCATGCGACGAAGATGGAGTGGATGACAGGATGAGCTACAACAGCTCGATGACTCAAGAAGAACAGAGGTGCTACTGCGTGAATGAGCTGCGCTAGCGAGCTTGCGAGTGCAACGAAGTGAGAAACGACGGTCACCAAATCTCATCAGGTTTTCAAATTTGGGAGAGAAGAAGAAGAGCACTGGTTGATGGCACTGTCGTCGACTGAGTGGAAGGACTTCACTGAGGTTTGACTTTGAGGGTCATTTTATTTTTTTAAAATAAAAAAAATAAAAACGGGCTAGCCTGCCAACACGCGAGCTACTCGTATCAACCCGTGCTACGTCTGGTCTAGGCCTGTGCGGCCCCACTTTTAACGGGTTGCCAAATGAGCAGCCCGAACCCGTACGAGGCCGCAGGTTGACGGGCTCAACCCATTTTACCGGTACTATCAAAATCCATAAAAAGCATCTCGAAATCCGTAAAATCATTTCTCCCAACGGATTCCAAAATACACATATAAGCCATCCCACAAGGAAAAAAGAATCATCTCTTAAATATCTGTCAATCAAATTTTGTATCAACAATATAGCATATGGATTTTCTTTACAGTTAAGGTGCAATTTTAATAATTAAGTTTTGCACCAAAAGCGTCTGGCACCATAAAGTTTGTGAAGGTGCAAAAATACACATAACGTTACAAAAATGGTGCAAAAAAGACAATACCGTTAACCCAACCAAACTTCCATTACGTTTCATCTGTGGACCCTACAAAAGTCAATTTTCTACCCTTTCTCTCAACCACATCATCAAATTGAGGAAGTCGTGGTGGTCTTGCTGTTTGGGGAGGTTGAAATCGTCATGAAAGAGTCAGAGAGGATAGAGGTCTTTGGAATAGAGCTGGGAAACGGGCCGGCCACAGGCCAACCCTTATCAGCCCGCGGGCTGCAAGCGTCGTGCTGTACCAACCCGCCACTTTTTCCCTTTTTATTTTACTGAATTTTTTTTAAAAAAATAACACAACAAGTTTACATAAAATTTACCAAATCCGTTTGATTTTTCGCAAGGAAAATACAATACATCTATGAAAAAATATAATCAACAATGTTTTAAAATACAAAAACATAATACATAATCAACAATCTCAAAGTAAGTATGTATTTAAGATGAAATAATAAGGTTTAAAATAATATTTGAAGTTATTGAAATATCATCTTCTTTCTATTTAAAAATATAAAAGGTTTATTTAAAAAAATAAAAAAAAAGGGCCTAGCCCGACCCGTTTGGTCCATTTTTTGACGAGCCGCTCGCCTCAGCCAACGGGTTAACGGGCTCAACCCGTGGGCTGTGCCCGTTTTACCGGTCCTACTTTGGAAGCGCCCCTCACTTACAAACATTGGACCGTGCTCCTGCATGTGAAATATCATGAAAATATTTTTCTTATTTTTATTATCATTGTTCCCACGCACAGATTTAGGATATTAGGGAAAGCAGTGAATGGAGAGGTTGCATGAGATTGTGAAGGGAGAGGTCGACGTAGCACTAACTCATTATGTGCGTGATGGACAGCTTTAAGAAAGCGTGATGGACAGAGAGCATCGGGTTGCAATTAACCAAAAGATTTGTGATGGACAACGAAAGGGGGACGGCGATGCCGTTTCGGCAGAGAACAGTGCGGGAGTCACCACAGTTGGAGATGATGATCTTGTCCGGCGTAACGGTGGCAACAACCGCGGTTGATCCGACGGCGTCACAGTGAGGTGTTTGAAGCTCGCACCTACAAGTGGAGACTCAGTACCCTAACTCAGGGGGTGCAAATTATTTTTTGAGAGTATAAATATGATTTATTCTTAATATCTTTTGAGAAGAATTTGAGTAAAAATTCAGTGGGTTCAAAATTAGTAAATGAGTGGGTGCAAAATAAATCACATAGTACTAATATATACCTAATTTTCTGAAAGTCAGGGGGTGCGGTTGCACCCGGTGAAACCTTAGTAGGTCCGCCCATGAGTGGAGCTATGGTTGCTCTGACTCCAGTTCAGCACCTCCTCGTCCATCCGAGCGAAACTCTGTTCCAACATGGACTCCAGTTGTGCAACCTATCCTTACAGTGTGGAGATTCCTCTGCAGAAGAAAGATAACGTGGCTGAGAGGGGGAAGAAACTAACTTTTGTGAGGCCCACAGATGAAAAGTAACAGACGTTTAGTTGGATTGACGGAGGTTTTTTTTTCACCATTTTTGTAACGTTATATGTATTTTTAGACATTCACAAACTCTATGGTGCTAGACGCTCCTGGCGAAAAAAAACTTAATTGTTAAAATTGCACCCGAACCCTTTTCTTTATCACATAGCAAGACATTATTGACTCTTCAACAAAAATATTTGCATGTAAACATCGTTTGATTCAAGTGAGCTTGATGAAATATTCCAATTAACCCACTAGGTGCAGATAAACACATTCTCCTTTTGAGTCTTCAAAATTTAAATAATAAAAAACTATATAGCAGAAATATTTAGCTACAGAAGGTCAGAAGAAACTGCAATAATGGACACTGCTGAAAAAACAAGAATTAAGATGCTTGAGACATTGCTTTCAATCAAAATCAAGACCCACCTAGACCATCAGCGTCCTTAGCATTTCCTAATAAAAGGATGGGCTAATACTTATTATAGTGTTGGGTCCTTATAATTTGGTTTCTGCTATGTTTTGGTTCCTTAAGTTTCTTTCCATCTAAAATATTAGATACTATATTTTAATAAAAATCTGGACCGCTTAGCTTCCTGATATTGATATGCAAGATCAATTCAACATATTTTCAGACAAAAAGATTAAGAAACAAGGGATAATCGATGTAAAGAAGTGATGTGTGCTTCATACATATTCACATCACGTTCTTTTGTAATTCTCTTATCAAATGCATGACTACATGAACATAGCAGATTTTCCTCTAACACAGCAAAAAAATTAAACAATCACCTTGCTTTTATGCTTCTCTACGTCTGAAAAGTACACTTTCACTTGCTCAAAAGAGTAATCTCAATGGGAGGTTGAGACTTGTAAAAGCCATTCAAATTCATTTACTCTTAGATAGCTCCCATGTTCGATGGGTTGAACAAGCATCAGTGCAAGGCTAATCTCAAGTAGCTAGCACACTTCGTTATATTACTGATTCACTTATTGAAACCAAAATCAAATTGGCCATCTCATTGAATATCCGTTGATTCAGCAGACACAGCATTTCCTGTGTCCGAAACGGAGTCACCCTCAACATCTGAGATCTCCTTATAAGAAAACTTACAATTTAAGAAGAAAACCGCGTTCATCATGGACTCCAGAAGCAAAACAAAAGAATACATTATCACCAAGAGTGGCCCTTCCCACATCTTTGAAGATCCATCACCATAGCTTATTGTCTTTACCCTGTGCTCAAACAATCCCTCCACAAAGGCCATTCCTATAGCAGATAACAAGAAACATCACAAGACCTACCTGAATCTGACCCTTGACTAAAACATTAGATCTCAATATCGCTAGTGCCCCTGAAACATCCTCCATCACAGATGTTACAAGAGCAACTTTGCAAATGACAATCACATGGGCAAATATAACTGAGAAAGCTAGCCCAACCACCATTGAAGCACACAAAGCAATCTCTGATGAAAACCCAGGAACAGAAAAAGCAGTGCAGAAAGCTACTAGGAAAACAGCAAACAAGATGATGCAACCTACTATTGCTGTGCAAGACCATATGTATGTCCAAACCATTCGCCTCCAAAACTTAGCAATGGCCGCACAAAACTTGGACACATCAAACAGTTTCCTCAGGTAAGTGCATTCTACGGTGTGGAATATTGCAGCTTTTGATAATAAGAGCAATGTGATATACAATGGGAAGCACATGGCTGAAGAAACCATCGTCTCCGCAAAACGATGGCAAGAGTCTTTGAAGAAAGGTGTCAAAGAGAAACCATTCGTTTGAGCAACCAACATAAGTTTCATAGTTGTTCTCTTCACAATGGATCCATTCACTAATATCTTAGGCAAAAGCACCGAGAAACAGGACAAATGAGGAAAGCCATTATCCCCATGAAACCCCAAGAGTTAAATCTAAGAATCCTCACGGTCTCTCTCATGATATCCAACGCATTCATCGGTTGAATTTGATAATCATGACCGACATCAGAAGACAATTCCATCTCTAAACCTTGCAAAGGGGATTTCTCGGATCCCTCTTTCTTCAAGCCATCGGACCTAATCCTAGGAGAACAAACTCCACTAGAAATGTCCATTCGCAGCAAAACAAATGGATAATTGAGTAGATGTTCAAGATTTAACTAGTGCTCAATCCGAGATCTAAAAGAATCAGATTAAGCTCCAGAAAAGCAAATAAATAACTGGGGATGTCGGCAATGGACGCTATGAACAAAAAGAATTGATTAAAATATCGTGAAATTCATACCATATAGTGCCTACAGAATGGGAATAAAGAACATAAGCCGTAGTGGCAAAGCGAGCAGATTCCAGAACGTCACGTACAACAATGAAAGCAGAGGTGGAGGTAAACGCTAGGTGGCTTCCATGGCGGAAACCAGAAGTGAGAGGGATGAGGAAGGTTCAGAAAAGAAATGGATTCGTCGATCTTACTATCTTAGTTCAGAACAACGTTCAAAATCATATACGCACATTAAATTTGCTTCTTGTGGGTAGGAGCACGCAGACATGGAAACCGGAGGTGGTCTGAATTTGTTTTTTACTGCATTGTAAATGTAAATTTAATAAATTTTTTTTGCCAACATTGTAAATTTAATATTTAAATGTTTAAAATTAAAATCAATATTAAATACTACGACTTAAAGTAATTTTATCAGGCATATAAATAAATTATTTAAAGCATTTTTAATTATCATTTTTTAATTAACTTTTTTACTTGAGTTATAAATTAATAAAAGGAAAAATATTTTTTGATCCTCAACTTTTAACCCAATTATATTTTAATTCCTGAACTTTGGCTGAATGCATCTTAGTCTTTGAACTATTAACTCGATTTTAACTTAGTCCCTGAATTTTGATTTGTTGTAACTCAATCTTTGAACTTTAATTCGCTACAACTCAATCCAAATAGTTTTAACTATTTTATAATTAAATATCTATATTTTAAAAATAAATTATATGTATAATAAAACCTCATGTACTAAATATATAATGGTTAAAAATATAGAGATTAAGTTGCAATGATTATATAATAGTTAAAATTATAGGGATTAAGTTGCAGTGAGTTAAAATTCAGAAATTGAATTACAACAAAATCAAAAGTTCAGAAATTGAGGTGCACCAAGTCAAAATTCAAGGACTTGATTACAATTGGGTCAAAAATTGATTACCAAAAGATTAATTTTTTCATTAATAAATAATCTAATAATACAAATAAATACTTTTAATTAATATATTTAGTTTGATTAATTTAAAAAAAATTAACTTACTTCTATATTAAAAGACATGAGATATTATTTTTTTTATTTCGTAGGTTAATGACAAAAATTTCTAAACAGTTATGTGAACAAAATTCATAAGACAATTACATAATTAATAGGTAACTTTTTGGCTAAAGATTATATTGATTCAATGTTTTCTAAATAGGATAGATGCTAAATGATTAATAATTGGCGAGAGAGGTGGGTAGTTTTTTTTCTCTAAAAGGCTATTTTATTGTATCATGTTTGAGTATTAATAAGTCTTGTAAGAATAGCCTTTTCAAATACGATTTCTACGTTTAAACGAATTTCTCATTTTTCATATTACTTTAAATCTTTAATATATAAGTTAAGTGATTTTTTTAAGATTTTTAAAGAAGTTAATTAATTAGTATATTTATTATTTTTTTAAATTAATTTACGTGACTTATAAATTGGTATGTAATATAATGATATATTTAATTATTTTAGATTATATGTGTTATAATTAAATTATTTATTTATCTTTTGTAATATCTTCTCAAAAAAATTAACCAACTTTTATATTAAAGATTGTAGATAATATAATACAATTGGTTATTTTATAAAAAAAATCATTGCCTCTAAATATAACTCAATTGACTAATATACGGGGTCTAATAAAAGTAAAAAAAATATTTAATTAATTATAATATATATCACATAACCCTCTAAAATATTTTAAATTAATTTATTTAATTTTTTTAATCTCTTAGAATTACTCCATTGACGCTTAGATTAAGCAGTAACGAAACTAAATAATTAAAAAGCCTGTCAAAATTTTCCATTTAGTCCACGTCAAAGCGAAGTTCTTTAGCACCGAGACCGAACTTACATTTATTTATAAATAAATAACCGACACAATTATTATTGATATCACCTTTTTTTCTCCAATGATGATTGATTTTACATAGATAGATCCCTCATCGAATTTTATATTATGTTTATGTATTTAATATTTAGTTTTGAATATAGATAGATCCCTCGTGGCTTTGGATCTTTATAAAACATTTATTATAGTGTTTACATTTTTTTAATCTAAATCACACATGTATTTTTCTATTTAAGGAAATTATGTTAGAGATACTTTTAAAAAATAAATATAAACATCTTTCCATGGAAATAAAACTTTCAGGGCAAATATAACCAACTAAAACTTTTCAGATGCTGAGTGTTCCTAAAAGAAAACTTCCACAGTAAAAATAAACCTAAACCCCTTTTTGCTAAGCATAAATATTGCTCTATTGGAGGTAATCCTATTCATGGTGGGATTTGGTTTTATATCAAATATTTTTTTTTTACTTTCTTCGTTGTGTTATTAAATTGTTCGCATCGAGATTTGGCAATTAAATTAGATAAACTATTTTTCTTATAATAATCCAACACTTTGATAATAATTATACAAAAACTCAAATCTAAATCCTTCCATGTTGATCTAATAGTTATAAATAGGGCAAATGAAAGAAGAGGAAGAGAAGGAAAAAAGAAAGGTTCTTGTTTGTTTGAAGCATTGTCATATACTAAATGTGGACACCTCTTCGAACGAGTATCAATGGTGTTTTTTTTCTAAAATACATACATCTTCCTATTGGAAGATAATCATGTTTGAGGCATTGTCGACACTAAATATGGACATATCATATAACGTAAAAGTTATTATTTAAAATATAAGTTTTATCTCAGAATCAGTAAAAGTTATTATCAAAAGAACTTCTAAACGAGCCCTAATAATAAATGAGTGTTAGAGAATAATCAAATTAGGTTAGGCCACGTGTACACAGGTCATTTTACATAGACTACATGACAGAGATTTTAAAATGAGTTGTACACGTGGCCTATCTTTAATTATCTGGTGATAATAAATGAGTGGTAGAGAATAATAAAATTAGTGTTAGTAAAGATAGGCCACGCATACGCAGCTCGTGTTCTAATCCATGCAATATTCTCATCCTCAAGTGGTCCTGCTCTGCATTATATAAAGTGAATGAATCAGTTCCCTCGTTAAGAATGAGGGATTTCAAACGCGCAGTAACTTATCATCATCGTCGTCATGGATATCAATGCGTTGGATTCCAGGTTAGATGGCGTTAGGTATTACGACCAGTTGCTTAAAACCAGCTATGGCTATTACATAGCAACTGATATCTTCAATCAGTGTATCACGGATGAGTTTTTGCCATGGAGGAGTGACGAGTATATAATCAAGGAGTGTTGCAGGAGCTACGCGAAGAAGATGAAGATCTCTGTTGAGGAGTTCGTTCTTCTATATGGTGGAGGACTCTCTTTTACACCTACGACCAGTTTAGTTGAAGCAGTCAAGCAGGCGTTTGGGGTAATTAAAAAAGCAGTAAGTGACGAAGTCACTATCTATCGTTTGTACGAGCGTGGTTCACTGGATATTGTTTGGAAGGGTCATGTTAAGAATTATGGTGAGAGAGACGATGAGTTGATTGCTTTACTGGGGAGGAAGGGAATTATATCTCCAGTCGACGATGAGGGTATGAGAGTTAGACAGTACAAGCTTCTACACGATGATGAAAATATGTTAACAGGGTGACAGTGCATGTTTACCACACATGCCATGACATCTATCATGTTCGTGAAGGTTATGATGGTCTTAGTGCCAGGCTTATCTTCTGGATGTTTAGGAATGTTCCTTAAAAATAAGCAGTCTATCTGCTAAATGATGTATCACTTTTAGCTTTTTATGTATCCAAACTTACCCTGCCATGTAATTTTGAAAATGAAATAATGGGTTAGTAGTGTTGTTCGTTTGTACCACAAAAAAAAATATAATTGTTGATGCTTTCAGTTGATTGAATTTAGTTTCAGCCACTTTAATTTAAAATCAGGTTTTTTTCTTACCGTTTTATAAAGATTTGGTTCAAGTTATTGTTATTAAGTATATGAACTAAAAAAATTGTTAAAAAGAATAGAAATTAGTTGGATTAAGATTTTAATCCATATATTTTTAACGAATTTTGATTTTTATCTTTTTAATTTTATTGAATTTCGATTTTGGTTTTTATACTCATCAACTTTAGTTAGAAGTTAATGTTGTTAAATTCAAACCCAATTTTCATCATGAAACTGTGGGAACAAAAAATTATAATTTGAAATTATATGGTCTAAAACTGAAAATCCATAAACCATGAGGACTAATTTTTACATCCATACCAACCATGCTATTTTTCAGGTGCACCCATTGTGCAATCTTGTCCTTCATGCGTTTAATTTGATGCAATTATATACCTTCCCTAACTCTGTTAACTTTTAGCCAATTTTTTAGAAAACTTAATAGTTTAATCCCTAACTTTTAACTCTTTTAAAATTCAGTTTCTCAAACTATTTTATTAAATCAATTTAATAAAAAAATGATTTTTCAAGTCCCTTGACAATTTTTCATGAAAGTTTCTAGAAATTAATTAAGTTTGTTTACAATAATTCATCTATTTAAAGTTAGAAAAGTCATATCTTCTTTTAGGGTTAGTTTATAATTAGAAGAATGAAATTTTTTTTCCTATTTCAGACTTTCTTTTTATTAAAAAGTTACTGTTTGAAATATAATCTGTAATAATTGCATTCTAATAGTTTGGTTGGTGTGGATGTAATATTTCATAGGCATGCATATTTTTCGACATAAATGAGTTTTTTTAGTTTGGCTGAAAAATTCAAAAAACAAAACAAGACAAAAGGGCGTTAGTTATCCTCTAAATTTATACAAAATTTATAAAATTTTTATTTTAATTTTATAACCTCAATACCCTCTCAAATGATATTTTTTTCTGGTAATCATTACTATATTTTACAATTAAACTTAGCACATAATCATTGAATAATGTTTCATCAATATTTAAAATTTTAATATCAGCGATTTTATTAACAACATTAGATTAGAAAAGTGGAAAGGCATTTTATAAATTTAATAAATCAAGAAAAAATTGTATAAAGTTATAGGATTAAAGATGATTTTTTTTGTTAAAGTTAGTCCAGCACAATGATTATTTTCTTCATACGTCATATATCTTAAAGCATTTTGTGATATAGTTTTGTTAATAAAGTATTTTAATGAGAAATTCTTCCTTGAAGTATTTTTTCCAAGAGCAATCTAACCTTGTTATTAATTCCAAAAAAATCTGTTAAATAAAGTTGCATCCAATGCGCTAAAATATTTTTTTATTGGTGGGATCATACTCAGAATATGCTGTGTTTCTATATTTTTTATTATGTTATTAAACTATGAAAATGGCACAATTTGATAGATATTTATCTTAGGTGACGAAGTTGGTGAGTGAGCTCCTAAGATGAGTCCACTTCAACTCAAGATTCAAATATTTTATTTTTGGATGAGGAAGATATGAGCATTAAGAATTATTTTATTTTTGAATTTAATAGCATTGAATCAATGACTATAAATAATTAAAATCAAAATTCGTTGAAAGTAGAAATATAAAAGCCATACATGGAATAAAATTATAAGGGAGATTTACTGTGCAGTCCCAATTATCAGAGATATTTATCAAATGGTCCCAAGTTTTAAAATATTTATCAAATGGTCCCAGAGGTGTTGTTAATGCAGCGCATGGTGTTGTCACGTGACAACCCTTGACAACACCATGCGCTGTATTGACAACACCTCTGGGACCATTTGATAAATATTTTAAAACTTGGGACCATTTGATAAATAAGTCCCTTATGTGGGACTGTACAGTAAATTTCCCAAATCATAACCCATCTAATTTATGTACTTTTTCATGAATTTTTATTTTAGTTCATATACTTTTTACGCATGTAATTTAGTTCATATACATGGAATAAAATCATAACCCATCTAATTTAGTTCATCTAATTTGTGTGGTGGTGAATCTCACTGCTACAAAAGGTACTTTTTACGCTCTATTTTTAACTCAATTGGCACCCTTTCTAAGGGGGCGTGAATGTGACGGCGTAGAAAGTTAGAGTTTACGGCACCCTATACGATGAAAGGCGTCCTATATTTGAAGATAGGGAGCCTTAGGTTCATCTTATGGCGCCCTATATTGCAATATAGGGATTATTATGGAGGACGTGAATTTCAGTAGTAAAAACTATACTATGTAACAGTGTCTCCGTGAATTCACATAAATCTATTAACCCATTAGTTATCTCCCTCCTGGCAGGCGTCCTCCTCCAAACTTTGTACCGGTCCTCTCTAGCTCTCATACCCGCCTCGTCGACTGGAGAACCGATTCCCTTCCTCCCCAGAAAAGCAATCAACTCATCTTCTGTCTTACCATAATTCTTAACATGACCCTTCCAAACAATATCCAACGAACCACGCTCGTACAAACGATATATGGTGGCTTCATCCCTTCCCGCTTCTGTATAGATCCCAAACATCTGCTTGACTGCATCTCCAACACTGGTCGTAGGTATAACAGAGTATCCTCCACAATCTATAAGAACGAACTCCTCGACGGAGATCTTCATCTTCTTCGCATAGCTCCTGCAGCACTCCTTAATTATATACTCGTCACCCCTCCAAGGCCAAAACGTATCCTTGATACACTGACTCAAGATATCAGTTGCTATGTAAACGCCATATCTGGTTGTAGTCAACCGATCGTAATACTTAACGCCATCTAATCTCAAATCCAACGCATCGATATCCATGACGACGATGACGATAAGTTAATGTTTGATATCCCTGATTCCTAATCGCTTGCAGATAAGAGATACTACAAAAACACAATGAATGAGCTGCGCAAATAGGACTCTGGATTCATTCACTTTATATAATTCAGAGAGAAGGAGAATGAGCTCAAGGAATACTCTGAGTATATTACACAGACGACAATATAAGCTGAACACGTAGCCTATATATCTTTACAATTAAAAATAGGCCACGTGTTCAGCTCATATTGGAGTCTACGTCATGTTGCAGTCTATGTAAAATGAGCTGTACACGTCGTCTATCATTACACTCATTTATAATTAAACAAGCAAACACTCATTTATCATTAGTGAAGAAGGCTATATTATAAAAAAGGCCACGTGCACAGCTCATCGATTAGTCTATGTCATGTTGTAGTCTATGTAAAATGAGATGTACACGTGGTCTATCTTTACATAACACTAATTTGATTATTATCTAAACACGCATTTATTATTATTATTATTATCACCAGCATCTCTCCAAAATTACAATAAAGCTATATTTGCTCATTCATGAAGAAGGTTAGATCGTCATATTGGCAAAATAAATAAAGGATAAAAGTGTGTTAGTTATCCTCTAAATTTATACACATTTTATAAACTGTTTTTTTTTCAATTTTCTAACCTCAAGATATTTTTTCTGGTAATCATTACTATATTTTAAAATTAAACTTTGTACATAATCATTTAATGAAGTTTCATCAATATTTAAATTTTAATATCAGCGTCTTTTATTAACAACATTAGATTAGAAAAGTGAAAATGCATTCTCTATAATTAATAAATCAAGAAGAAATTCTATATAGTTAAAACTGTATAAATAAAAAAACCATGATTTTAAATTACAGTGGCTTAAACTAAATTCAATCAATTGAAAGCAAACAAAATAACTTAAACTTTCATTGGTACAAACAAATAACAGCATTAACCCATTAGTTATATTTATACTCCAGGAATCGTGAGTCCAGCTCCTCCAAGCTTGTACTCTCTAACTCTCATACCCTCCTCGTCGACTGGAGATATAATTCCCTTCCTCCCCAGTAAAGCAATCAACTCATCATCTGTCTTACCATAATTCTTAACATGACCCTTCCAAACAATATCCAACGAACCACTCTCGTACAGACGATAGATAGTGACTTCGTCCCTTCCTGCTTCTGTATAGATACCAAACACCTGCTTGACTGCATCTCCAACACTGGTCGTAGGTATAACAGAGAATCCTCCACAATCTATAAGAACGAACTCCTCGACGGAGATCTTCATCTTCTTCGCATAGCTCCTGCAACACTCCTTAATTATATACTCGTCACTCCTCCAAGGCCAAAACACACCCATGATACACTGACTCAAGATATCAGTTGCTATGTAAACGCCATATCTGGTTTTAAGCAACCGATCGTAATACCTAACGCCATCTAATCTGGAATTCAACGCACCGAGATCCATGACGATAAGTTACTGTTTGATATTATGATTCCTAAGCGCTCATGGATAAGAAATACTACAAGAGACACTGGATTCATTCACTTTATATAATACAGAGAAGCAGGATGAGCTAAAACGAATATCCTGCGCTTATTACATAGGCCTATCTTTATAATTATGCTAATATTTATAAAGATAGAACACGTGTACAGCTCATTTTGTAGTCTATGTAAAATGAGCTGTACCCATGGTCTATGTTTACATAACACTAATTTGATTATTATAGAGCCATATTTGCTCGTTAGTGAAGAAGACTAGATCAGTCATATTTGCTTATGATTATCAGAAGATTATTATTTATAAGTTACTGTTTGATATCTAATCTGTAATAATTGTGTTCTAGAAGTATGGTTGGTGTGGATGTAATTTCATAGGCAAGCATATTTTTCGACATGAATTCCTTTTTTGGTTTGGCAAAAAAATTCAAAAGAAGGACAAAAGTGTGTTGGTTATCCTCTAAATTTATACAAATTTTGTAAACTATTTTTTTTTCAATTTTCTAACCTCAATACCTTCTCAAATGATTAATTTTTCTTCTCAAATGATTAATTTTTATGGTAATCATTACTATATTTTAAAATTAAATTAGTATGTGATCGTTCAATGATGTTTCATCAATATTTAAAATTTTAATATCAGCGTTTTCTTAACAAGTAACAACATTAGATTAGAAAAGTGAAAAGGAATTTTACAAAATTAATAAATCAAGAAAAAAATTGTATAAAGTTAAAGTTCATTCGGAATTCTGAAATATGTATCTTTATGCGTCATATATCTTAAAGCATTTTGTGATATTATTTTATTAAAGTATTTTTATCAGAAATTTTGCCTTAAAGTATTTTTCAAGAGCAATCATAGCATCATTGTTAATTCTAAAAAAGTCTATTAAATGAAGTTACATCCAACACTTTAAAATGATTTCTCAGTGGCACTCAACATCCTATAATAATTTTTTAATGTAATTTTACCCTTAAAGTATTTTTTAAGTTAATTGTTATCACCTTATCTTATATTTTCAGTACTTATCTTCCATACTTTTTTGTACTCGTCTTTAATATTTTCAATAGCAATTTTTTTAATTTTCCGAGTAGTTAAAAGATAAGTCTAGAAAATATTTTAAATGTTACTGGAAAAATAAAAATACTAATTATTGAAAGGGGTACTGAATATATGAACAATGACTAATGAAAATATGAAAAAGAGTTGTAAACAATTAACATAGAAAAGACTTTAAGGGTAACATTGCACAAAAAATTACTTTAAGTTATTAAGTGCTATTGAAAAAAATACTTTATGGTATAGGAACCGAAGAACTCACACTGGAATTCTATGAAATGCTCTCAACTTTTATTCTTGCTTCTGTGTTTGCATACAATCCAAGGTCCCTTTTATACTAGTTAGGACCAGATAAAGCTATCAATATCATGTAAAGGGAGCTACAAAATACTTATGAGTATTAGTGGGCAAAAACGAAACTGATCTTTCATGAGCCATTATGTTGCCATTCACTATTCTGTTTCATCCTTCCCGGGTTGGATAGAACTCGCCCTCAAGTCCAATTTGGCATCATCGTCAAAATAGGGTGATAAGTCAGCAATATTAAAGGTGGCAGACACGCCATATGAACCTGGTAGCTCAATCTTACATGCATTATTATTGATCTTTTGCACAATCTTGAATGGACCGTCAGCTCAAGGAGACAACTTGGCGGTCGGTTGTTTAGGAAAGCGCTCTTTCCTCAGATGGATCCAAACCAAGTCTCCTACATTAAAGATCCATTGTTTCCAGCGCTTGTCTTGTTGCGTCTTACTTGTGCAATTCGGCTTCTGAATTCTTTCACGAACTTGTCCATGCAACTTCTGTTTAGTCCTTTCATCTGCCTCAACACTATTTTGCTGCTTGTCAAGTGAAAGTGTTAGGTCTGAAGGATTAATGGGTCGAGCATCAGGAACAGCTTCAAACGGACGCTTCCCAGTTGCTTGGTTGAAACTCATCATATGGGCTTTCGATTTCATCACTTTGAGTTCCTCTTTCATCATCAAGTTCACCAATGGCTTAGTTTACCTTGAGGCTTTGCTCAATTCACTAGGTGATAAGGGCGCTAACTTGATCTTGACATCGTCCTTGATGAAGGAGTACATGTTTGCACGTCCATCATATTGAGCATGCCGATCGTATTGTCATGGCTTCCCTAAAAGAAGATGGCATGCGTCCATGGGCACAACATCACACAAAATTTCATCACAATATTTGTTCCCAATGGAGAAAGTAACCAAGCATTGTTTAGAGACGTTTACCTCGCTTCTAGTGGTAAGCCAATGAAGCCTGTAAGGATGTGGATGATCATATGTTGGGAGCTTCAATTTTTGCACCATGTAGTTGGACACTACATTTTCACAGCTTCCACTGTCAATAATGACATTACAAACTATACCTTGGGTAGTGCAACGGGTGTGAAAAATGTTGCGTCGTAACCATGGCTCTTCCGTAACTGCAGTTGTATGCAGACTTCACCTAATTACCAAAGCCTCACCTTGATCTGCATGTGTAGTCTCCTCATCATATACTGGCTCGGTTTCAAAAGCAGTGGTCTACTTCCCCTTTTCTTCATCTTCAGGCGCGTCATGCACTTATCCTTCCCTAATGGTGACAACTCTCCAGTTTAGACAATCTGCGACAATATGGCCTAGTCCCTAGCATTTGAAGCATTTGATTGCCTTAGAGCTTGAATCCTTGGTTGTGTATGGCTTGTGCGTAGTGCTCGACTGCGGCTTGTCTCGAAGCTAGCCTGCTTCTGAACTTAGATGGATATTCAGATCACATCATCTAATGTCCAATATTGTTGAAGTTGAACTGGGCTGCTAATGTCGGTATTTCAGCTTGTGAGACAACGTGCTTTTTTTGTTCTTCCTTCTCCTGAATATCACATTTCATCATAAGATGTTCAAACTTTCTAGTGTATTCTTCTACGGACAACGAACTCTGTCGAAGATTTTGTAATTGGATGAAATTATCCAGGTGGTAATGTTTCGGTAGGAACTTCCTAGTGAGCTGGCATCTCATTTTCTCCTAGGTCACAATTTTGGACTTTCCTTCATGTGCTCACTTTCGTTTAAGGTTTTTCCACCATATAGAGGCATGCTTCTTGAGTTTGAGGGCGACAATCTTGACTTTCTGCTCGTCTGGAATCTCCTTGTACTCAAATATACGTTCTACAATGTGGAGCCAATCTACAAACTCATATGGCTGAAGCTTTCCTTCAAACTCAGGGATGTCCACCTTTATGTCATTATGGCGGAATCTCTGTCTCTGTGGTCGGTGGCTCTCAATCGATGACAAACTGTCGCTACCCGCCTCACCTTCAGGGGCTTCTCTGTGTTCATCCATTAAAGCTCATTAGAGCTCTACAGTATCTTCCAGCTCCTGTATTCGGTGTCTCAACTCATTCATCTTCACCTCGTGCATTGGTCTGCATCTTGGAGGCATTTTTTAGGCCTAAATGAAAATTTGACTGACTAGACTGGTTGACGTGGCAGCCTGTGACACGTGACTGGCACTGAGTGGATGAGGTGGCACTAATTGGACAAAACGGGTGACGTGGCAGATGACGTCAGCGTCTTCAACCTCCAGCAGGCGAGTGTAACTCCGGTGACGGTGCGTGGGTGTAAGGCGATAGTGCCTGTAGGCGCGTGGAGACTCCAATCCTCACGAAAAACTCCAGTCCAGGGTTTTCCAACCTCCTGAGCACGATGGAGACTTCTGGTTGGTTGAAAAAGGTCTGGAAATGCGAGTTTCAAGACTGGCAGTGACCCTTCTTATTTGCTCCTCTGTAACTCCGTTTCCTGGACCTTTTTCAGATGGCTCCCTCTCTCTAGAATCTGGCTCTGATACCAAAAATGGTATAGGAATCGAAGAACTCACACTGGAATTCTATGAAATGCTCTCAACTTTTATTCTTGCTTTTGTGTTTACATACAATCCAAGGTCCGTTTTATACTAGTTAGGACCAGACAAAGCTATCAATATCATTTAAAGGGAGCTACAAAATACTTATAAGCATTAGTGGGCAAAAACGAAACGGATCCTTCATGAGACATTATGTTGCCATTCACTCTGCAGTTTCACTTTAAGTTAGTGGGTGTGCATTTAGTTAATGAAGTTGTTGGGAGTTAAGCTCAATTTTAAAATTGCTCCTGAAAAACACGTACTTTGAGACAATATTGCAATATAAAATATTCCCATGGTCTTATCCTATTTAGATGGTAGAGAGATAATGAATTTTTTTATCATATTTATAAGTCATATCATTAAATTTTTTTATGAATGTATGATGTTACCCTTCATTTATTATCGTGTTAATTTTATGCTCTTTTTTTACCAAAAAAATGTTAACTTTATTCTCATGTGATATAAAATAGGGTTAAAGAGCAAACTGATCTTGAAGTTTTCTCTGAGATCATTAGACATCTGAAAGTTTTCAATTGGGCAATTCTGATATGAAAGTTTAAAAAATTGCGCAATTTTTCCCTAGAGGTTTAAAAAACAAGGTAATGTCACCCGCCCATTGCCAAATCTAACAATCAACATTTGTTGATAAAATTATGCTAGGGTTAAAGGGTAAAATGATTTGGAAGCTCTTACGGTCATTGGGCATATGAAGCTTATATCATCTTTAATTTTTTAACTTCTTACCACAAATTAGTCATTCAAATCTTATATTAAAAATTTAGAGGTGTCTAGCCAAAAGGGAAAAAATAGAGGTGGCATTTTTTTAAATTTATATGCTATAAAAATGTCAAATTTCTAAAGTGCCAATCCCCAACAAAGTTCCTTCCACATATAACCCATCAACTGTTGATGATTCGTTGGAAAAATATTTAATGCTGTGCTAAAATCCAACTCAGCATCAACAATGAAATTGGAAATAATTTATGAGAAAAAGATAAAAAAATGAGCTTGAATATTACAAAATCCCAAATCAGTTTTTTATTATTCTTGATAAGGTATTAACAACTACCAATAATAATAATCAATTCACAACTTATTTTATGTTAAATACCTTATTTGGGATTTTGCATTTTTCAAGGTCTTTTTTATTATTTTCCCATAATTTATTTCAATGCAAAATAAAAATCAATCCATCTCAAACAACTCAAATTTGTAACAGCAAAATGATTATATGGAGAAGTAAAAGAAGCTCTCAACCTCAACAAATTGTTGGAACGCAACATAATTGAATCGGAAAAAATTGTTAGACGTCATATTAAGTTGGACCAAATCCGATAAAGTAAATGGCCTCCCCAAAATCTATTCATGCGCTTACCGAGACAAATTTTTTTTCACATGTTTACTTCGGAATCTGTGATCGTTCTCTCAACGGCCTCTCCAAACAAGAATACTAGGAAATGGTACTTTAGAAATTTCACTTTTTAATGGCATTCACATTTAAAAAATACCCCATCTTTTCTTTTTCTTTTTTGAGTAGAAAGATTTATCATTAATGAAAACTTGTTTATACAGAGAGTCTACTCAGGGTATTAAGACAAAGTACATAAAAATCATAAAAGATGCATACTCTTACGGAATTCAGTGGCTATGATCTGTGGTTTGATAGCGATAGGGAGTGGTAGACAATTCTGTGAGCGTGTATTAGGCCATGACCAAATAATTGGGTATTACGAAGCTGCCCAGAGCTTCCAACAACAGAGGATTCCGAAGGTAACACGTACGCCAGGTAGGATTCCTCTAAAGATTCTCCTCCAACCAGTCTTCAAGGGTGCTGATGTGCGATCTCTTGGGGTAATAAGCTGCCGGCAAAGTGAGGCTGTGCGACACTATCTATGAACATGATTTATATATGTCTTCCGGGCCCTTGCTTGCATATGTCGCAAACGCTGCTAGTTGCCATGTGCCGACGCAGTTGTTCACAACTGGTGACAAGCTTGCCATTTCCATGCAGAAGCAACATTGAAGGTTCCTATGCTTTGAAGGTTCCATTAGCATTTGTCTGAAGCGTTGCTTGCAGATGGTGGTTTGAGAGCATTGATTTCTCTTAGAATTTCCTTGGATAGCCGGTCTGCAAAGACACTCCAAGGTCTCCAACCCAATGATCAGTCCAAAAGCGTATGGTTTCACCATTCCCGACTCTCCACCATTTGGTTCCCATTCCCTCCCAGATTGTCTATGGGCTGCGCCACAAGTAGGAGGCACTGCGATGCTTTCCAGCCATACTTTGCCCTGAGAAATTTGACCCAGAAAGGACTGCAAATCTGAGCTTCATGAGGAATGCTGAATTTTTCCCTTCAATGTCCTTTAATCCGCCACATTTCGGTTGGCAAACATCTTTCCATTTCATGATATTGATTCCTTTATGGTTATGAGTGGTTTGATTAGTTTTCTGGTAAGTGGTAGCCTAGTGATGTGATCCAGCATGACGTATCAAATTCAAATGAACCAATATAATTTTCAAGTGGACCAATCATAAAGGTAAGAGCCAAAAGAATTAAGAGATAATTAAATGGCTTGTGCAAGAGGTTTTAACGAAGCAAATGACATTTGGATCAACAAATGAAAATAAAAACTCTAAGAATGTCATTAATTTGATTTGGGCTGAAAATGGAGATGCATATCATATTTTGGGTTTAGAGGCTTCAAATTAAAAGGACTTCAAAGGATAACTGCTAATGCAAATCAATGGATGTCTAGTCACAACTTCAAGTCAAAACAAGACTTTTATAGATAGTTGAAAGAGTTGAAACAAGTCTCCACGTGTGTTGATATATATTTTCAAGAGTTGGAGTTAGTTATGATAAGAGCTTATGTGAAGGAAACTCCAAGGGCCACTAAATATCATTTTGTAAGAGGGCTTAATCCTGAATAAGCCAATTTTGCAAAGTGGTGGAGCTTCATGGATACCAAAAATTTGGTTTCTCTAATTGCTGAGCATGAGCAGAAAACCAATTACGGGAGAATCTCAAAAGTAGATCAAATTCAAAGGATATTGAACCCATAATTGTTGCTGCTCCTATTATAGAGACAACCAAGGAAGAGGAAATGTTAGGATGGCTGTCACCTAAGAGGGGATGAATTTGGTGTCTATAAAATTTTCTTTTCAAATCTCAATTAATCAAAATATCCAATTTTTAAGTTAATAAAAAAAATTAGAGAATCAAATCAGATAGAGTAAGAATGAAATCATTAGAAATTAAAGAAGATGAAAGTAATATGAACACATAACAATTTATCCTGATTCGATCCTATCTAAACTACGTCTAGCCCTCAGACTCCTCTGAGATTTTCAATCCTCTATAACTTCCAAACTTAACCTTGGTAGTTGGAAAACCATTACAACCACAAGTTCAATACAGACACTTGTGAAGCCTATTCAAGTTTGTAATAGTGGGTACTTGAGAACCCTATAAATTTTTTCAAGCATTTATGAAACCCACTCAAATTTGTAACTGTTGGTACTTGAGAAACCCCGCAAATTTAACTGGACATAGGTGAAACTGATTCAAGTTTCTACCCTAGGTACTTGAGGACCTTTACAATCATTCCCCCTTACCACATGTAATGTTACATCCTCTATTCCACTCAAATATATCTTAAGTTACTCTCAAAAGGTTAAGATAATTACATTTGGGAAATACTTCACTCTATGAAGCATATTATGTTAACAATAAAGTACATGAAGGGATTATAATTTCAGAGCAATCTAAGTATATATGTGTGACTTAGAGAATTGACATTTTTGTCATTGTATGTGCTAGCTCACTGTAATATCCGTATATTCATGTGAGTGGAAATACAGGCTAAGCCGGTATTTATGTGATGATTTAATGCCGACGGATATAGAAATATAGAAAGGAAAATGCCTTTAGATTAGAAGGATCATAATTGACTAAGTCCCTAGTCTTGAAAATTCTAAGTAAAAATGACTAAAGGGCAAAATGGTCATTTGACCTAATAATAAAGGTAAAATGGTCATTTTGAATAATAAGGCATAGGGCACAAGATGTCATCAAATAATAAGGACATTTTGGTAATATGGTCAAAAGTCAACAAAAAGTCAAAGTTAACTTAAAAGTCAAAGTTGACAAAAAAATGTCAAAGTTAACCAAGGGTAAGGTTGGAATTAAGAAAAAGTAGAAAAAGTGATGGCATTTTGGTAATTATGGTAAAAGTAGAAGAGGTAGTGGCATTTTGGTAATTATGAGGAAAATAAGATAAGTAATGGCACTTTCGTAATTAAGGGATTTCGGAGCTAAGGACGACTGAGAAATAATTATTTGAGGTAGTAGGAGTTCTCAAATGCCAGAAACCTGAACTGAGGAAAGTTTAGTTGGGTTATAAAGTAATTAATAAAATTATTACCTAGTATCCGGTGCGGGCAATTTCGTTGTATGGAGAACAACAGTGCCCGAAAAAGTATTTTCTTAGAAAATTAATTACGGAAAATCCGGGAAGAATTTTGAGGAGCGGAAAAGAGTTTGAGAATCAGGGAAAAATATAGAATTTTTCCATGTCCTTAAGTCAAATTGGTCGCCGGAAGCCCGTTTTACGGTGTTGCACGCAAATCGAGGAATCTTGACGAGTTACGAGGGAAACCCGGAGATGCTATGGGCTAGGACATGATGCCACCTAGGCAAGAAAGCCTAGGGAATGGCGACATGTGGGAGATAAAGTCTCCGGAAAAATAAAAAGGTAGTTACTCGCATAAAGGTTACTTTACAGAAAATGCGTGCCACCGGATCATGTAACTGGACCGGGCAAACAAAATCTGACTCCTAGGGGGTCTGAAAAGTCACTTTTTCATCTAAGATGAGGCATGGACATGTGGCTCAATGTGGATCAAGTATTTTTGCTATTTGGTCCCCAAGTTTTAATATCCTCCACACATTCATTTTACATGGAAGTAGTAAAACATAAATCCCTCTCTCTTCCCCTTACAATTTCATCCCTCCCTCTCTCTCTTGCAATCTGAACTTTGCTCTCCCTTCTCTCTAGAAAACATTCCCTCCCCAAGCAAGAAAAAGAAGATCCAAGCTTACATAACACAAGGTAAAGTGTTATTGCAACTAAATCTCCCTCTTTTCTTGAGTTTGCCACTACTACTACCTTCTCTTGAGTTGTTCCTTGAATGAGGCTCCCTTTTTGAGGATAAAGGCTAGGACTTCAAGAGTTGAAAATGGAAAAGATAAGGTTTTAAAAGTAGTAAATGGTTGCAAGCTCTTCCTTGAGAGGTAAAGGATAGATTGTTGGTTGTTGTTGGTTAGTTTGTGTTGTTGTAAAATTTTGGAAAGCTCAAGTTTATGGGGAGGTGCTGCCCAAATTTCTTTTAGTCTAAGGGAAGGTGTGTTTGAGTAGATCAAAGTTAAGAAAAGGGGTTTTGGAAGTAAGGAAACACATGGTTTCATGAGCAAAGTTGAAAAACCCTCCATTTCCTTATTTTTGCTATTTTCGTCCAAGCTAAAGGAAAAAATAGAAAGGCTGTGTTTTTTAGCATTTTGATGGTTCCAATGGCTTTAAAATGATGTTTTGTGTAGGGTAAAGCCAAGAGATGGATTTTAGAAGTTTAAGGAACCATAAAAACCAAGACTTGAACTTTTAGGCCTCTTGAAAAACCTACAAAAAGTCTTATGTGTTTTTACAAGTTTTATGGCAACTTGTTGGTTGTGTATTTACATGGATCTTATACCATGATTTTTAGGATTTTAAGACCCTCAAGAGCACATTTGGAAGGGATCCTAAAGAACATTGGAGTTATGTTAAAAAAGGGAGAAGCTTTACAAAGGTAGCAAGACTACTAAACCAAATTTATGCTTTATGAACTTGGTTGTGAATGGTGCATGATTTTTGTGATGAATGAAGTGAATGATATGAGCATGTTCTTGAAGTTGTTGTCATCTTTGTAACCTAAACCTCTACTAAGGTATTATGTGGAATGGTGATGAAGTATGCGTGAAAATGAGCTAAAAGTAACCAAGAATGGTAAAGGAATAATAATGCATGTTAGAGGTAGGTTAATGGACCAAAAAGAGGTTTTTGTGAATTTTTAAGAAAATTGGTTTTCAAAGCTAAAGGGGTTCCAAAGGCCCTGAAAAATGAATCAGTTTCAAGTGACAGTTAAAAATAGAAAACGAGCTCCAAATGGGCTGAAATTTTCCAGTAAGAAACTACACATCCTAGGCTTTAAAATGATACAAAGTGTTTGAAATTTGGATGTGTATTTTGAGAGATATGATTTTCCAAAGATTGAGGTAAAATCTGGAAAACTGGAGTGAACCATTTCGGACAGTATGTGGTTTTTTGAATAAACTGTATCAAATAGGCAAGAATTGAAACCAATGAGTATTTTTCCCCTATAGTTCACTTAATAAAAAAATTTAGAAATTGGAATCACTCAGTTTTGAATTTTATAGAATTAATTATGATTTTTCAAATTTGGGCTAGAAATCTGGAAAAAGACCCATAATAGTACCAGCGTTTTTGAAAATTTTGTTCTCAATTTTGGGTCAAAACTTGATATCCAAAGCCCAAGAGTGATTCATAAGTGATCTAAAATAAGAAATTAGGGGAAAATAGGAGGTGTCACAAGTTCATAGGTGAATTTACAAATAGAGATACACATTTTGATAACTAATAGTAGTAAAATAATTTTTCATATGAAAATTTACAAATCCCAGTTTTAACAACAACAAAGTGATTGAAAATTTACAAATCCCAATTTTAACAATAATTTGTTTTCATTTTGACAAAGTGTCCATCTAAAAATTTATAAATCATAATTTACATTATAAGAGAGCATGGAAAAATTTACAAGTGATCAAAGTGAATTTATAGGTACAGATTAACAATATAACAATTAACAATAACAAATGTGATTGGAACACTTGACCTAAGTTTCGCCCTTCTTGTTATATTTTATGTGTTATATATTTTTTATTATTAAAATATTTAAGATATATTATCTATTATTCATATTTTATTTTTATATGTTATTAGAAGATTTATGAAATATAACCAAAATACTCGAGGCTTATCTAGATTGTAGTGAATAAATTCATTGAATAAGAGATCATCATTCTCCATTTTAAATTTGATCATGAGTTCTACTTGCGAATAAACATTATAAACATGACACGACGTTCATTTTGAGGTTCTTTTATCTTTATCATTGAGAAGGGGCGAAATTGATAGAAGAGGAATAAGTGGATGACAGGTAATTCTCCAAAACAAAGTTAACAAAGCTAAACATATGGAGGGGAGACCTTCTCTCATATAAACTGGCCAATCCTATAACAAATATAATTTCAATGAAACAACAACTACTTATTAGCAATGGTATCAAAAAGGCTAATAAAGAACTTTTCATATACATTTTTGAGTAAAATCAAACTGTAAAGGTAAAGGTCATCATTCTACTTATTTTTTGTTCCTCCTTTTTATATAACGCAATTATCAAATTTTTTAAATCCAAATGACATGGGTATTTTGGTATTATATAATGGCAACAAAAATAAAGAATATCCTACTATTGAGCATCAACTTAAAATTTCAATTGTTATTCAGTACACACTTCAATTTATGCTACTTAAGTTAAAATTCTAATGGTCACATGGAAATGTTGGACTTCCCAACATCTAAACTACATAAGAAAACGTGTTCTTAACTTGGTGTTTTCAAATTATCCAATTTATAGAATAGAACATTCTCACAACCATGGATCTCAATCCACAAAATTAGGATCTTACATAGACTTTATGGCTAGAAATCATGTATTGCTTTAAATTAATTAAGAATTTTACAATTTTCACTTTCGAATATAACTAAATCATTACTTTGCAAGTTAATATATTGCAAACCCAGTAAGTAGAAAGGATTTTTGGCCTCAACTTTTTGATTATATGTAACATCCCCCTTCTCCTATGCTCCTCATTACAATATTTGACACAATCCTAGCACCAGAAGAAACAAAGAAACTGAAACTGCATCGTTACCATAAGCATTATTCAAACTACATGTCTTACGGGAAAATCTAAACCAAATGTAGTTGGCAAAAGAGGTAACCATACTATAGAATGTTGTCAATCATCACTCGAAATGGGAATTAAAACAAAACAACATATGGAATAAACTAAAGCAACTTCCATTAGAAAGAAAATATCATACTTAAATATAGGGATCAACAAGCTCCAGAACAACATCATACATTTTAAGCACTTCAATCACTCACCTTCCATGATTTAGAATTTTCTGACTTTTTTGCTCCAAGCATTTCAAACAATAGCCCTACATGCAGCAAAACAGGAAAAATTTTATAAAAACTATTTAACAAAGTGACTTATTTTATATCTCACATTTTGAGTCGTAGAAATTACGTACTATGACGTAAAACAAGGAGTTAAAGTTCTGAATGCTAAAAAAATTGAAAAGATTTTGAGAGTTGAAATTTTTAAATACTTTATTTATGTTGGTGGAGTTTTTGGAAATAAAGTGTCTCCTAAATCCAACTCTATCAATTCGCCACAGCATTTCGGGTTCTAGGATCCAGAAGGTTAAATATATCCCATTTTAAAGTAAAGACGAAAAACAAGAAAAACCCCCAATAATTTAAAATAAAGACTTGGCAAACTCAGAAATTGAAAGGAAAACGTCCACACCATGCTCAACTTCGTGGCTCAATTATCTTAAAAAAATAGTAAACTCAATTAAACCCTCAAAAGAAGAACACTTGCGTTGACATTTTCCTTAGTTAACTCATTATCTCAATCTATATTTCCTCAGAAACAAACAGATATGTAACAGAAAACAAAATCCCCAACAGGACGGATGAAAATGGCACTTACGATCAC